>JAOBRG010001118.1:0-10012 GCA_027574985.1 Umimayanthus nakama | reverse complement strand
ACTCTCCCTAGGAATGACCTTGCGAGCTTTCCGTAGCATTCCAAGCCTAGATGATATTTTGGAGGCGATGTAGTCTACATGGTCATTCCACGTAAGAGAAGGATCAAGAATGACTCCAAGATACTTGAACTGGTATACTCTGCCAAGAGGCATGTTACGCGCAGTAATGCAGAAGTTGCTGACTCTCGCTAACCGCTGGTGCGTGCCGACTAGCATTATCTTAGTCTTAGTATAGTTAAGAAAGAGCAAATTGTTTTCTAGCCAGTTGATCATGTTATTAAAATCTTCAAACGAATGGAATTCAATGTCTGATATAGAGTTACCGCTGTAAAAAAGCAGAGTGTCATCTGCAAAGAGCTGTATCTCGCAACTGTTTACAATGGATGGTAAGTCATTTATGTAGGTAATAAACAGTAACGGACCGAGAAAGGACCCGTGAGGAACCTCAAACGCGACAGATTGCGGATCAGAAAGCACACCGTTAACACAGACACTCTGCGTCCTATTTGTGAGATAAGCTCTGAACCATGCAATGGCAGAGTACGAGAATCCTAGGGTCATAAGCTTATTTAACATTACATCGTGATCTATGGTGTCAAAAGCTTTGGAAAGGTCTAAAATATCATTCCAGTGAGCTGTCCTTTATCTATATTTTGCAGGAGTCTGTTATATAGTAACATCTATAAGGCAGGTGCTAGTAGAGTGCAGGAGTCTGTATCCAGATTGGTTGTTCGAGAGGAGATTGTATTCTTGAAGATATGTATATATCATAGTGTGAACAGAACGTTCCAGGATCTTAGCAAGTATAGGTAGAGTAGAGATGGGCCTGTAGTTTGCAGCTTCGGTTTTCGAACCTGACTTGTGGATGGGTGTAGCCACAGCGTGTTTCCAATCAGATGGTAGAGAGCCCTCGGATAACGATCGATTCATAAGGGTGGTCAGCGGTCTCGTGATAATTAGAGCACTGTCTTTGAGAAGTCTAGCAGGAATGTTTTCAAGGCCTGTAGACTTCGACGCTTTGATCTTTTTCAGTTCACTACAGACAATGTCCTCGTTGACTCTGGACAAACGGAAAATGCTCCTTGATCTAGGTGATCGCCTCCTAGGTAAATAAATAATGGATGGCATGTTTTCTCTGATTTTCGAGACGGCAGTGCGGAAATAACTCGCACAGCCTTGCGCTATCTCGTGTGCCTCAAAAGTCAGACCATCGGCGGTTTCTAGTGATCAAACGCTACTCGATTTCTTTGTGCTGGAGATAGCCGATTTAAGTGTTTTCCACAGTTTTTCCGAGTCTTTCCTGTTGGGTGTTTATGACATCTGAATAATAATTTCGCTTCGAGTTCCGAATAAGCTTTGTTGTTTTGTTCCTAAAATCCCTGTAGACTGACCCATAAAGTTCTCTAATCTGATAGCCTTAAAACACCATTTCCAGCACTTTCAGGCTGAAAGGTTCCGAAAATTGGCCGATTCTTTCCTCTTTTATCATTAAAAAAAACATTTTTTCCTAAATCTGATTGGCTCATTAGCTCTGTTTGTCTTTAATCTGCTTGCAGTACTGTCCGACAACAAGACTCTGTTATCGGACACCTGCTATCGGACAGTTGATTAAACTAATCAGATTCTTACTTTGCATCCCATGAACCAATCATGCACAGATTTAAAAGCTATCAAGCAGCGCACAGAACGTACCTAGTTTGGTTGGGAGACTCCATCATCTGATCAATAATACATATTAATATAAATATTTGTTAACCGAGAGTGAGGTCTATACGTGTAATATCAAACTGAGGCCTTGCTATAACCACTAAGTACTTATTAACCAAGAGTGAAGTCTGTACTGGAAATATAAAAACTGAGACCTTGCTATAACCACTAAGTACTTATTAACCGAGAGTGAGGTCTGTACGGAAAATATTGAACTGAGTCCTTGCTGTATTGACAAAGAGATAGCGAGGTCAATGCTTTAAACTGAAATAAAGTTTGACGGTTAACGTGAAGACTGAATGCTGGGGGTTTAACGAGAAGTCCCTAGCTCAATAACTGATCAGAACGCGTTGACAACGTTGTTTACATATTATGCCAAACAATACAACAGAATGTTCAACAAAATAACGGCACTTCAAACTTTCACAAAACAATCCCTCATGAATAAGAGTCCGAAGATGAAAATTACTGCTTTCTTTGCGGTTTTCCTTTAAACGCCACAAAACTAGTTCTTTTGAATGTTTGATAGTTGGTATATGCGTTCGATGTTAGGAGAACGCCATGCTAATCTTGGGTTCCTTCTGCGTAAAGACTCTCGATTTTGGGGGGGTTTTGTACCAAATCTGCGCCATTTGGAATAATTACACCAGTGCGCGCAGCTTTTTAGCTCAAAAACTAGATAAACAAGATTTTTGCTGGAGAAACGAGATATAAGTTGGCTCGATCACAGCGATTTGTTTGCTCACGGCGAGTATTTAAAAAAAACAAAGGAAAGAAGCTGTAATGTGGAGTTGCGATACTCGATAGCTTTTTTCTGTCACTGAGGTTAGATTCTTAGTGCATGGGAACATAATTACTTGCAATATTCTTGGATAATATAATTTTTCCACAATGTTCAGCCACAGAAAAGAGTGATCACGTATTTCATTGTAACGATTTTATCTTGTCTGTGTTACAATTTGAATGGGCAAAAAGTTTCGAGTAATACCTTGCCAACTTAGTTGTCAAATGTCATTTGTCTCAATTTTGCAACCCTCCACGGGACTCAGCCAATCTCATTTCAAATTTTTAAAATCATCGGAGCGGAAAAACACCAAGGTTAACACTATTTATAGATATTCCAAAGATACAGATAACATGAGTCAATATGTATATCTTTCTTAGCTCAACAAAAGATCAACCATATTATGTGTTAACATAGACGGTGTACATATAATTAGTATTGATTGCACACATAATTACTCAAGGAAACATATAAAGGGGTACTCCAGTGGCCAAAGACACTTTTCGTTGCGAAAATACCGAAACAAAAACCGAGCGTTTCCGAAGATGTCGGACAAAAACAAGTGCTACCAGGGACGTAGAAAAGTTTCACCAGTGACGTAGTCCTCGGAAAAATGCATCCAGTTTAAGCTACTCGATGGAGCAGCGCGGCGTGGGTATTTGCAACCTGCAGAAAGTTTACTTACAATTTGACGTGACTGAGAATATTGTTGAATGATAAATTCGTTGGAGTAAAACCTTGTCATGTATGAACAAGCTGTAGGTCCGATCGGGTTATCTAGGAAGCTCCAGCTTTAATAACTTTTCTCTTTTGCTGCAAGGACAAGCGAAGTGAAAAGTGTGGCTGATCTTTCGCGTTGGTAGACACTACGCCACAGGACGCTTGTTCACCTGTTCTGAATCAGTACATTAAAAAGGGAATTGGAATGTAACTGATTGGAAAGTAGTCGAAACATAAGTCATGTTTTAATCTTTGATTTCAGATGTTACTTGTGTTCTTATACGCGGGTTTTTTACTGTATTTATTCAAGGAAACTTACTTAACCAAAGAAGTTACTTTCATTCAAGTTCAAGGAAACTATGTTCATTCAACTAAGTTGCGTCTCCGAACATAGCAGAAATATTTATTTAAAAAATTCTCCCATCCAATTTATTGCCATTGTAAGCGTCAAAATTACTCTCTGTTGAAAGAAATATATGGATAATGCTACCCTTTTCCATTGGAAGATGAAAAAATTGCTGACAGGGTAGTAACGAGGTATAGCTTTGATCCCGCTGTCTTACAATAATTTTTGATCGCTGATCGCAAAATTTTCAAAAAATTGATCCCTGATCCCAATATTTCAAATAATTGATCATTAATCTATATTCTCTTAGTTCTCTTCTAGTCCCAGATCCTATCCGTTCAGTTGATCCCTGGATCCCAGACTATATTTGCCGTTGATCCCTAGTCCCATATACCTCGTTACAAACCTGTGCTGATGTGGAGGGTTAATCGGACTACAACCACTATCCGTGTCGTTTTTGCTATCATCGTGTGAAGAAATACCACTGAATTGCTGCCTGCTTCCGACACAGTACCTTCCGCAATATCTGATATGCCAGCCAGCCAACTGTTTATGTCCGAAAACACTGTTAAGCCAGGGACCTCGGAGCTACTTTAAAAGTTGGGGGGCTGACTAGTGACTTAGCTACATAGAGTTGGGGGGTGAGAACACTTTCTCTCAGTAGCTCTTTACGGTTTTCAAAAAGTAGGGCCGTCCGCGGGCTCTGAAAGCATGCTTCTTACCTACCTCTTATTGGCCGAGTGCGAGGTCCGTACGGCAAGTTATGGACCGAGTTTTTTCCTTCCTTTTATGGCCCAAGCGCGAAGCACTAAGGGCCATAAAAACAGGAAGGAAAAAAACGAGGATCCATAACTTGCTGTAAGGACTGAGCAAACGAGGCTAATAAGATTTTTATTACATGGCTTTGTTGATTATTCTGCTTTTGGAAAGAGCTAGCGGACCGTACGGCTACTTACGGACCTGGTATTGACCAATCACAGCACGCGAAATTATTCAGCAATATAATAAAGTGAATTATTGCTCTAGTTATTTCGTTTGCTTTCTTTATGGAAGTCGCTTTCATCGACAAACTTCCTCCAAAGCTCTCCTCCTCTTACTCACTTACCATATCAGATCGTGGTTAGCCTAGTACAGGTTCCCATATATAGCTTTCATCATTTTTTTTCATGGAAATACAGAAGGTATATAGATACGGTGTATATATTTCAAAAGCAAAATTTATATATAGGTTACGAAGTGTATATACTAACTACCTTTTGCTTTCAAACAATAGATTGCCGATACCCCTCCACCAGTTGGTGAGTGATCACGAGTGTCTATTGTCCCAGTGTGTAATACAATTATCATTGAATATATTTTGTTGAGATTAAATTATTGAAATATCTAATAGATCAATTCTAATGCAAATACAAGTCAAGTTTTGTTAAGTAGTCAGTGTGAGAACTTCTATTTGAGAAGTGCGTTAAGAACTTCTATTTGACAACGGCGTTTAGTTAGAACTTCCACCCAGGAAAAACATTGAAATCTTTCATTTTGGAGGCAAGTCAACTTGTGACAGAATGATTTTACGGCAAATGTTGAATTCAGCCGAAAGTGTCGGTAAGAAGAACTTCTACTCGAGAAGAACATTGAGCTCTTCCACTTTGGGGGAAGTCAACTTGGGGCAGAATGGAGTAGTCTATTGGACAGACGGCACATCTGTACTGAAATGCCTAAACAATGAGACAAAGAGATTTCACGCGTTTGAGTCGAATAGTTTAATAGCAATTCGAGAACATACGTCACCATCACAATGGCGATATGTTCCAAGCAAAGACAACCCGGCAGATGATGCATCAGAAAGCCTAAAGATTGAATCTCTAATTCAGAATGGAAGATGGTTGAGTGGTCAAGAATTTCTTAGGAAAGGAGAAAAGCACTGGCCGCAGATGATTACTGTTCCGCAAATGAAAGACGACGATCCCTAAGTGAGAAAGGAAACGTGTGCTTACCTCACAGCAATCGTAGATGATGTTTTGGACAGTTTAATAAAGCACTATTTAACATTGTGGAAACTCCACAAAAGCGATAGCATGTTTGATACAATTCAAGACTGTCCTAAGAAACAAGTCCACGAGAAGCAGAAAGAGTGATTGTGCAACACGTACAGAAGACATTACTTCGGAAAATTATCAAATCATAGAATCCAGAGAGAATGGGAAGCTTAATCGACCCGTGATTAATTTTAAAGAAAGAGTTTATAAACTGGAGATTGAATCCTAAGATGAAGAGCGAAGTGATGGCGGTCGGGAGGTAGGCTTGCCATTGCACCGGTTGAGGAGAATGTGAAACACTTCAGGATTCTTCCTGAGAAAGACCACGTAACAAACCTAGTTGTAGAGAAGCACCATAATAGACTTGGACAAATGAGAGATAACTCGGCTTTCAACTCTTCTTCGTGAATTTTGAATCGTGAGAGGCAATGCAGCTGTTTGAGTGTATTGGTAGAAAATGCGTGGAAGGCAAAAAGCAAAAATCACAACCCGGAGAACAACTAATGGCAGGTTTGACAGATGACAGAGTCACACCGAACAAACCACCGTTCTCATCTGTTGGTATCGATTACTTTGGACTCTTCGGGGTCAAACAAGGATGGATCGGAGTCCAGTCAAGCGATATTGACTCCTTTTTAACTGTTTAGCGATGCGAGCTGTTCATATTGAGGTAGCGCACACCCTCAAACAGCGTCCGTGGTTACACTGAAAGAATTCGAAGAGACTGTGAAACTTACTTCACGTCCAAGCAAGTTAGGGGATAACCAGTGAGGTTTGGCCGCTGAGCACTGATAAGCATTTTATTTTGGTTCTAAACCCCACGGGGGACAAAGATTTTTTTCTTTTTCCGTGTGGGCCCATTTCCTATCTAGAGCTAACGCTCAGTAGGTATTATTGTGATTGTTTTAAGAACACTTAAACTTCACGTCAGCCGAGAAAGAATTGAAAGCATTCATAATAGACGAATTGAACCAAGAGAAGATTCACAAGTTTTGCTCTACGAGAAGGATCGAGTTGGTACTTAATCTTCCAGGGGCAAGCCACAAGGGAGTTTCTTAGGAACGAGTAATTCGATCCGCGCGAAGATTTCGTAACAATCTATTGCGAGAAAAAGTCGTTTCAGATGAAGTTCTCACAACTGTGAAGTCCGAAGCAGCCAACATCTCGAACAGCAGACCACTTGTTACCACTGCTAGCGATGATCCACGGGATGAGCACTCTTTAACACCAAACCACCTGCTTCTCTTGCGATCTTGCCCAAACTTATCTCCAGGAATCTCCGGAAAGGAAAATCTGTTTTGTAAGAGGGAGTGGAGCCAGTTTATATCCGGCCAGTTCTGGAGAAGATGGACAAGAGAATATTTGCCTATGTTGCAAGAAAGACGAAAGTGGGAACGACCAAAGAATAATTCGCAAGTTGGAGACTTGGTACTTCTAGTAGACAAGAACTATCCAAGACGCCAGTGGCCTCTTGCAAGAATAGTGGAAGTCATACCGAGCAAGGACGGTCTAGTGCGCACAGTAAGAGTGAAATCAAGTTCTACCGTGGTGACGAGAAACAAGCAACAGAAGTGGGGGGACACAAACAAATTATTTTTAATTAGGGCCGGTGTTACTTCAATTGTTATTATATATATTTGGTTGAGATTGAACTATTGAAACCAAAAGGGATTGACTCTACTGTAAGGACGAGTCAAACTTTGTAATGCAGTCAGTGTGAGAACTTCTATTTAAGAAGTGCATTTAGAACTTCTGTTTGACAAGGGCGTTTAGTTAGAAGTTCTAATCGAGAAGAACATGAAAATTCAACTTGGGAGGCAAGTCCACTTGGAACAGATTGTACTCATGGTAAATGTTTAATTCAGCCGAAACAGTCGGTAAGGAAGATTTATAGAACTTGAGACTACAACCTGAATTTGAATATGAATTTTGTAGTTAAATTGAGTCTAACCTGTAGTTGTTTGCCCTTAGTCTACGTTAAGGACGTTGTAACTTAAAAGTTACAAGTTACAAGGCCACAAGTTAAAAGGTTAAAAGACTATGAAGTTGTCAAGAAACGAAATTAAAAGATCAGGAGTAGAAATTAAAGAACTAACACAGTGCTTGTGTTTATGTTTGTGCGTTGTAAACAAACCTTTGTTTGTTCACTGCTGAGGTTGCCAAATTGCTCACAATTGGAAATCAGTCAGAATCCATATCTGTCTGTCTGTCTATTTCTTTTCTATCTCTCTTATTCCATGTAAAGAATGTAAAGTGTATTTTCATTCATTTCAACCCCCTTTCCGACTTTTTCTCTCTTTGTCTCTTCTTTCATCGGTGATGCTGATCGTTTGCCCATGGAATCGAATTTTACGTCACAAAAGCAGTTTGACTAGCATAAGACACTCCTTTTGAAAGGATCTCATTAATAACGAATGGCGTAGTGAAAATATGCAGCAAGGTTAGGAAGGAAAAATGTCAAATAATTTGTGTAAGTTAAAAACAACTTTTTGCTGGCATGTTTTCGGTTTTTTCAAAAATTTTGTAAACATATGCTTGAACGATATCAAGGTACGGATGAATGGGGTGAAGACAGAAAAGGTGGACACGGATGATATGAGCCAAGTTACGTAAAGTTCAAAACACAAATACAACGAGAGGAGAATGCCTCATCTTTAATAAGAAAGCATCAGCATCATGATGCTCTGATAGAAATTTCAAACTTCATCAGGTTTAGCGGTTTTAGATTGAACTAAAAGCGTGGCTAAACCATGTAGTGCGCTACATTGTAGCCGAAATGTCGCTTTCATGAGTACCAGAGTGGCTAAACAGGCAAGCTACAATCGAGCGACACACGTAGGGACACAAGAAATGCTTCTGATGTTTCCCAGAAATATTTTTGTGTCTCGGCTACAAATTTTCTCATGCGCTGCAATTTTTCCGAGATGGCTTGAATAAACTGAGAAACATTCAGGATACATGTGGCAAGCGACATTCAGGATACATGTAGCAACGACAACTCATTCAAAGACGGGCATTAAAAATCATTCTTTCAAATTTGTCATACAGCGAGGCCCTGAAAGTGTCAGGACTCCAAAGGCTGCATGAGAGAAGAGAGTCAATCACAACGGGACTCTATCACGAAGTGATAAACAACACATGCCATAAATTACACAGTCTGCTCCTAAGAAGAAATGACTGTAAATATTCCCTCAGAAACAAACGAACCTTTGTGGTGCTAAGATGCAAGACAGATTGTTGCAAAAACTGTTTCGTTCTGAGCTAGCTTTAAGCTAACGTTTGTATATTGTAGCAAACTTTTGCGTTAAAAGATAAATGATATTTCTAACTGCAGATATGTAAATAATTTTTATACTCTTGAATTTCTAATTGTTGTAAAATCCACGTTATTCAGCCCTTTTGCTGCAAGATTTTATGAGAATAAGACATCTATCTATCTATCTATCTATCTATCTATCTATCTATCTATTCATCTATCTAATTACCTATCCATCTACCTTCATATCGTTAGTGGACGGCGGTTGGGGACAATGGGGAAAGTGGTCCAGCTGCTTTGGTTACTGCTTGGAAAAGAGAACGAGGACGGCGACAAGGACGAGGACAAGGACGTGTTCCAATCCAGCTCCACAGGGTGGTGGTAGAGGCTGCAGTGGTGGAAATTTCGACAGAAAGATTTGCGGTAGTGACGCACCTATTTGCTTTTTGTACTGTATTTGTAGAGGCAGGTGCTGTGTGAGTTTTTGCTATTTTTAAAGGAAATCTTGTGGTTGTTGAATCTAGTTTAAAAGGAGTGTTCAGTTGAGCCGATATAGATCTTAGGCTGGCCAATATTGGTGATGACAGTAACTTTGTACACTACGCACCTGCTTCTCCGAATACATCTGGAACTAGAGAATAAGGGATTGGATCATGAAATCAAATGGTCAAAAATTAAGCGAGCGAAACCCCACTCCGGAAAGCCCTCTCCCTGCAACCTGTGTCTTGTTGAGAAACTCTGTATTATGACTGCTGACAAGTCCGTGCTGCTTAATAAGAGATCGTATCTAATCACTAAATGCTGTCATGAAAACAAGTTTTACGCAGCTATTCACAAATCCGACCGTTATGATTACCCTCCTTAAATTTAAACTCTTACATCCCAACTATACAGTCTGATGATCGCTTAGTGCGTGAAACTCGAGTCAGAAAAATTCTTTTAAGAAACGTCAAGTAAGATATATGCAAATTTCTAAATTGCAAGTGCATAATTACCGAATTATTCAATCTTCTTTTGAAAGTCAGATAATGGATCTATTGTCACCAAACAAAATGATACTTAAATGCTGTAAATGTTTGCTGTTGATCACTTCTGGAACTACACTGATGAGTGCAGGGTTCTCCTTTACAAAACAGAACTGTATGTAATAAACCAAAGTCAAAATT
>JAOBRG010001107.1:0-10012 GCA_027574985.1 Umimayanthus nakama | reverse complement strand
TATCATTATCATTATCATTATCATTATCATTATCATTATCATTATCATTATCATTATCATTATCATTATTATTATTAGTAGTAGTAGTAGTAGAAGAAGAAGAAGAAGAAGAAGAAGAAGGAGAAGAAGTAGTAGTAGTAGTAGTAGTAGTAGTAGTAGTAGTAGTAATTGCAATTAAAGTTCAGATATCTTTCATCTTCTACTTCTTTTGTATTGCAAAGCGTACAATTTCTGTTTTCTCTTTTAATCTTGGGTCTAGAATATCTTCCTGTTTCAACCATCAACAATGATTACTCGTTCGAAACTTTGTGTAAGTCTCGCTTGATTTTGAAATTATTTAATGAGTCCAGAAAAGTTTTGTTTGAATTTTTTTAAAAAGTCAAACCTTTTTGAGGTTTCAACTTTTGTTTTCCAGAAATCTATGTACTTAGTTTTCATTTTGCGTATTATATCACTAATAATTTCATTGGAAAGAAATTCTGAATTTCGTACAGCGTAACAATTACTAAATTTCAATATTTTTGCAATATTATTGTTGTAAGAGTTGGAGAGCTTTGAACTAGTTTCCTTTGAAATATATAGTGCCTGTTTAACAATAGATGTCTCTTCTTTAGATTTAAGGTATTTTAAAATGAGTTTAATAATTGTCAAGTGAATGGGAAAACGTCCCATTTCAGCTCTTGCTGCATGGTTAGTAGATTTTCTATTCAAACCTAAAAACATTTTGCGAAACCTTAAATGAGATTTTTCTGTCGAAGTTTTATCCCATTTTTCGAAATCTAGTTTAAGAAACACACCCAAAACTTCGCTGCCGTAAAGTCAAAATTGGTTGAATAGCTGTCCCGAAAATCTTCTGTGCTGAACTGAAAGGAAATCCAGAAATATTTAGTTGTTTACAAATTTTAAATAAAGCGTTTACAGCTTTTTCTGCTAACAGGTTTTGGGCAACTGTGAAACTTCCCGAGACTGTGATTTTAATACCTAAATTGGTGTATTCTTGAACTACTTCAGTCTTATTTCCTTTAAAAGAGAACGAATGGTTCTGTGGTCTTTTTGCTGATTTTTGAAAGAATATTGTTTTTTGTCTTTTTCATGTTAACATCTATCAACTATCTTGTAGTAAATGATTCTAGGGTGTTTAAACAACTTTCTAAGCCAAACCTAGACCTCGAAACTAAAACCAACTCGTCTGCTAGAATAAGCTATTTAGCTCCGTATTGTTAGGCAGTAGAATTGGGTCAAAGCCCTTACACAATGCACAACTTGCACTAGACTATTTCATACAAGTTTGTAATAGCCTCCCCCCTACTCTTGAAACGTAAGACCCCATGAACATAAAGATAATGGGCGTTTTTAGACTACGTTTTACACTAGAGCTTGAAATTTGCTCAGCTAAGTTTGAGCTTAGGTAAGATTTTTAAAATTTGCTCAGATGAGTTTTAGCTTAGGTAAGATTTTTTACTTAGTCAACTACTATTAGCCTCTAGTCAACTGAGAGTGAAACGCACGCAGAGTTAATATTCATGTTGGGGCAACTTGTTGATTCAGGCCATTTGCGGCATTTGATTGCAACACGGAGCAAAGGAAACTTTTGGTCGTGAGTGTCTGTGGAACCGCGCGCATGTGTTGCCTGGCACCACACGAAGCAAATATAATTCAGTGATATTTATTTAACGTTCCAAACTTTAATATCATTTAAAACAAGCTTCTGACTTGCGAGCCAAATTTGCTTTTGAAAGCTAATCAGCCTTAACTATAGTTGTCAATAAAAACTAAAGCCGTGCTGAACGTCCGGTTGATAGTTCGCTTTAAGCAGTTAAGTAACTGACGTTGCCTTTACTTGTCAAAATTGGATCGCATAAGTATTAACTTGAATGATGTTAGCCTGAACGCCCATTGTACTTATGCGTGCATGACGCCATTCAAACGACTTTGGCAAGCGGACAAAAGGAGAATGTCTGTATGTCTCTAATGAGTTTCTTTGTTTTTGGGTCTGTAAGTCGTGCTCAAGGCTATTTTTTCTTGGCTTGAAAGTTGCCTGGTATCGTTCGAGTTTTCTTGGTTTGAAACTGCTTGGTATCGTTTGAAGCTTCCTTCATTACTATTCATGCTCTATCTACACCACAGAGTAGCGATAAATACCAATTT
Organism: Umimayanthus nakama; assembly: GCA_027574985.1. NCBI lineage: Eukaryota > Metazoa > Cnidaria > Anthozoa > Zoantharia > Parazoanthidae > Umimayanthus > Umimayanthus nakama. Next base: position 7,864 of record JAOBRG010001107.1, on the reverse strand, counting down.
GGTAAGCAAGGCACTGGATTTTTTGCCCATCTCTACCCCTATGATATGAACACCTCGCTACTAATGAAAGATCTTGGTATCACCATCACAGGCGACCTCAAGTGGAATAGGCATGTCAGGGTTGCGGCAGCCAAGGCAAACAAAATGCTTGGATTCGATCCGAAAATCGGCCGCTGGTATTCCCGACCCAGTAGTACGTAAATCCCTGTTCCTAGCCATAGAACGAAGTGGGATGGCCTGTTGCAGCCGGATGTGGGCCCCCTCAGACAATGGTTTTATTATTGTTATCATCATTTCAAGCATTAGTTGACAAGAAAGAATGCACACTACCTGCAAATAGCGTAGCTAATCTAGGCAGGTAGTGTGAGGACGCTAGAACATTACAATACATTTGAAGAGGAATGAACAGTAGCAAATTTTCAGCATTTTGAACGTACACAGCGCAGGGCAACAAAGTTTATAATGTCACTGCCTTACACAACTGACGTGCAATACAAGTTAAGACTACTACAAACCGGCCTCCTTCCTTTATGCTACTGTCTTGAGTGCCTCGACATGACGTACCTGTACAAGCTGCAGCAGTCGGGAAATAACGGCAACATCGCCATCAAAGTGTCAGCGCGAGTAATAAGACAATCGAACATTGGCGACAGTGTTTTACTTAAAGTGCCCAAATGCAGCACAGCGACTCTCCAAAACAGCTATTATTCCAGAGCCAAGAGTGTGGAACATTCTCCCCTCCGAGCTACGCAACACTCGTAATTCACTCTACTCTTTTAACAAAGAACTTTTTACATACTATTTCGATCTCACACATCTCGTTTTCAAACCCGATAACCCAGAAACATTTAAATCAGTCTGTGTTAAATGCCACGATGCCCGCCTACTTAGCTTGCTTTTTAACAAACTATGTTGTTAAAATCACTTTTATATACCCACTTTTATATAATCGGCTTTTTCTGTGTGTTGTGCGCGGCGTGTGTGTGTGTCATTTTTTTTTCCAGTTTTTTTTTTCCAGGGGCCCCGTTTGGGCCCCGTTAGTGGAGTGTATTCTCTGTGGGAAGCCCCTGCCGTACACGGCGAATCTTATGAATGAATGAATAAATAAATAAATTTGTAGAAAAATTGATTTTGTACATGTTTTAAGCAATAGTTCCCGTCGGTAAATAGTGGATTTAGAGCAACGATACGCTATGCCATTCAGAAATGAAGTTGTGCGATGAAACCAACGCGGCGAGGGTCAGATTTGATAGGTTTTAAATAAGGTTTCAATTTTGTGTGCGAGGTTTGCACCGTTGGTAAGATCCCTGACTACCAACCAGAGGGTCCCGAATTCAATCCCCAGCTTGGTCAAGAATCGTGTTTTGGGCGACTTTCTTTTGCCACACCGTCCGTGGACAGGAACGCTAAGCCTTTGGTCTGGTCTCTCGACGTTCTATCGGGGGACTTAAAAGAACCCACACACTTGTCGATAAGAGTTGGCTAATTTCGGTGTTGTGTTCTGTCGCCTGTCACCTCCCTCCCTACATACTCGTCCCATTAGCGTTATCTAGTATGGAGACAAGCCTTGTAAGGGACCCAAAGTTCTATCGCTTCGCCTCCAGTCGGCAAAGCATCGCCTCAAATGTCAGAAATAACTGAGTAATAAAAAAAGAAAGGTACGGACCGAGTTAGGCCTCTTAATACAGCCTCTTGTTAAGGTTAAGTGTGCAGCACCCTTAACTGAATGAGTAGCAGATCTGATTGAACCGAATTCAGTTGCTGAGATGTTCGTTTAATCTTTATATTTAGAGTGAAAACCTTTACTGCTTTCTCCAAGATATTGAGAGCTTCTGTGGAATGTTTCTTCTTTATTTTCTTCATGAACATACATGACTTATCATTCTTGACAGAATCGCAAAAACAGCAAACATTACAAGACCGCTGTCTATTGTACCTTGTAACAACAAAGACCATCTGACGAAGTTACGACTTTCGTTTGAGGTGACAAATTAATCAAAAGAAAGCAAAAACGTATTCTGTCCAAATACGAAAAGTCTCCTTATTGAGGCGAGCTACTCGGCTTCTCGCAGTGACCTTTGCGGTGTAGGTTGTTTTCTGAGCAGCAATCCACCCACTTTGGATTGTAGATTTTACTACCACAGCATTTTTCATTCGAGCTGTACAGCTTGTGCTTGGTGGCATCGCAGCAGATATGAGTGGCAGGGTTGTAGGTTCCACCACCACAGCATTGGTTTCTTTTGTTGAATATTGCACGAACGTTGCCGTCACAGCAGAGGTGAGTATCGGGATCATATGGACTGCCACCACAACTCAGCATGATCTCTGAATCGTAAAACAAATCTGGAAAGACAAAATAAGTCTATTGAGAAATGATTAAGTGTTGGAGTGCGTTGTGTCATACTTTGTAATTTACTTTGCGCTTTGTAATAAACTTGTCGGAGTTTGTAATAACGTGTCGCACTTTGTAAAAAAGTTGTCGCACTTTGTAATGTCTGTCGCACTTTGCAATAAGCTAGTCACACTTTTCAATAACTGTCGCATTTCATTGTAGTAAACTTGTCGCACCTTGTAATAACCGTTACACTTTGCAAGAAAAGTTGTCACACTTTTAATACCTATTGCACTTTCTAATATGATTGACGCACAATGTATTAACCGTCGCACTTTGTGATATCTGTCGAACTTTGTAACAAGTTTAGTTTGTCGCATTTTGAAATAACACGGCTGTCGCATTTTGCGATAACGAACTGTTGCAACTTATATAGAAATAGCTATCGCCAATGGAACAACCATTGTCGCACTGACTATTGGTGCGCTCACCTTTCGGGAAGAAACTACGCGGAGGTTTCAAAACAAACCTTTATGTAGCCTGCGAGCAGGCTCACTTTTTTAAGCATTGGGAGAAAGAAACGCGGAGAAAAAATATGGCCAGGATACCGCACAGAGAGACGGGAAAATACAGAATTTAGTGTCATTAGTTTCGTCAAAATACGGGATTCTTTCATTGAAACTCTTATTCACTTGACCGAGAGAATTGAGAAAATATTTTCCCTCCCCCACTACTCTTAAAAACTTATTCGATTGGTCAATTAAGCATTTTTGTTTATATAACTTTCAGCACTTGCAAACCTTAAAAGAGAACAACACTACTTGAATGCTGTCCCAACCCCACCGTTGTTTACACAAAATCCGTTCTTAATAAGCTAGAAGACATAGGGCGCATTTGATTGACTCTGTTCCGGAATAGGAACAAACAATAAAAACTTTGTTCAAACTCATTGGCCACAGTTCCTGCCAAGGTAGAAGATAATAGTAACAACAATAATAAAAATAATAAGATTTATTAGTGACTTGAATGGCAATAAGATCGAAAAACACAAGTCTTGCAAGTCAGGAGAGGATTTTGAAATATTAGTCTTATTCTTGAATAGATTGAGTAGAGTCAATCGAAAACACCCATAAAGTTGTTACTTACCTGAGATTTTGTAAGCCTCGCAGTACAGGCAAAACATCACAAGAGCAACCGCGAGTCGAAACATTTTCCCTCTCACTTGACACTCACTACTTTTCACCTGGCAAAGAGATAAGTATCAAAATAGAATTGCTTTGTGTTGGTATTTACTAGAAAAGATGAAGAAAACTTACCAAGAACCTGATATAAATGAATGAATGAATGAATAAGTAGATGAATGAATGAATGAACTTAAATGTAACTTGAATAACTTGAGTAATTTGAAAGAACGAACGAACTAACCCTATTCCGCCTGGGCTTTTTTAGGGTGGTTAAATCTGGGGGGCGGCAATTGGCCACGGCCCATTACTCCAAAACTATTAACGATAATGGAATGAAATTTGGTGAGGTAGTAGAGAATCATAAACTTATTAATTTAGTGCAATTTAATTGGCGTATGACGTCATCAATATGTCATATAAATGACGTCATAACTGCCAAAATTTTCGATTTTTACCAAAATTTTCTAATCAAAACACGGAAAAGTTTAGAGACATTTCTGACTTCAAAATTCGACAAATAAACCGTACAAAATGTAATTAAAACTTCCGTTTTAATATAAATGAAATATATATAAATAAGGAAATTGGGTAACACTAAGAGAGATTTTTTCAGCGAAAGTTCATGTTCAAACCTTATATTAGCTCCTAAACTATAGATAGCTTTCAAATTTTACTCAAATCCTAATATTTAACGCTAATAGTGTAACTAAGACTGTTTTAGTTCTGTTTTCAACGTTTTCAAATGCAAATTGCCCCAGAAAAGCTTTCAATTTTGACAAAGTGCAAAGTACACGGCTCAAAAAATGGTATTACGCGATACAAATGACGTCACAGGTCACATGTAACGTAAATCAATTAGAGGGAATATCGATTAATTGACTTAAAGAATAATAGTTAGGACTTGTTTCAACGATTTTGTGAATTAATGGAGAAAAATACTAAAAAAGTCAAATTTTGTGTAAACATGGTGTCTAAAACGGTGTTGCCATGGCAACGTGTGATACCGTTGAGGCAAAATTTTTCCATAATCTTGTTCTCCAATAAATTTTAGTAAAAGTTGCCAAATTTGGTTGGTATTACTTTAATATTAAGGAAGTTCTCGAAAGTTGAAATCGCCGCGGGCACTTTCGGGTGACTGTTCTCCATTAATATCTCCACGGGCTGTCAAAGAGTCGAACGACTGCATTCATTGTTGCCTGTTTCTTCTGTCATGGCTACAACCTAGAGACATCGTCTTTACTTGACATAACACATGAAAAACTAAAGTCGTAGAAAACAGCTGCTTTCTAAAACTTTCGTTAGTTCATCAAATTCGTTAGTTATCACATTGCTACCGAGTGGCTATTGAAAGCAATCAACAGACACAGCAAGTCGCGCTTGTACAGTGCAAGGACGAGGTCAACAATTACTTTTCCATGTACCTTTCCTCTCTTCACCACAGTTAGACCGGAGCAGCTTAAAAATTTTTATACACGCCTTTTTATAAGAAACGGTAAATTTTAGCCGAGCCTCAATGTTCTTAACTTTTTAAAATTAAGAGCATGACACAGTTGACTGTGCATTTATGCGCAGGCAACGTCACTCTGAATAAAAACTGTTAACCAATTCAAGCTTTTGATCCACGAAAACAGAACTTGTGCGAGAATAAATCAAAATCACACTTCACAGATATTTAACTATTCAATTCTCATTTCACGAAATTTTTTTTGGCCAAACCACGAATCGAAGGGTTCGAGTCACGTTTCACGTGAAAACAATTACTGAAGTTTTGAAAACATTCTTGCTCTTCAATTTGAATTCTTAATGTTTACAGTTCACGTCATTTTGGGCGGGATAAGGTGTGATACCGGGATAGGATTGAGCTACTTCACAATCGATTTCATTTCCATTCGGCAAACGCAGTACTGTACATTCGCTCAAGGAGCACGATTTCGGAAACGCCGCAGTTTATCATCCAAAACTCTTCTTTATTCTAAAGAGATAGGCAAGAATTAAACCTTGGCGTTGCTAATTAGCGTTGGAGTTTTCCTTGGGGAGCACAGGTTGATCTCTTTCAGAAATGGCGCCAATATCTACACTAAAGTTTACGCATAGTTTCTTCAACGGTTGTTTCCCTAATAACAGCCCAAGCGTTGATTACATTGTACTTACTTGGAAGGATTCTTAGTTCCTCCAACCTTAGAAACCTACGAGGATTTATTTGGAAAACGAACTGAGAAAATCCTTGAGATAAGTCTCCTATAACTATAAAACCTTGACTTTTAAGTTAAATGGCGCCAAATTGTTAAAGCCTTTTACACATCTTTGGACTGCTTAATCAAATTCCTAATTCCATGGAAGATGGTTGACCAAAATAATAAGTACCAAACAAGTACAGAAAGTGAAGACGTGTTTCAACTGGAATTGGGTTCGAAAGGGAAACTCAACAACTTCTTCCCAATGCAACAGGGCACCGGCACGGTTCGTTTTAATAGCGATAAAACGTGATGCTGCGAAATGATTGAAAAAAACCCCCGAAAACAAGAATGTTACGTGTGCTGAAAACCATTGGCTTATACAAACAAAATCAAATAACTCACTTCGCGACAAGCTCACAGTCACATGGTTACTATCATCACATCATGTCATCCGAACCCTACATCTCGGGAATCGTTTGGTAAGAAAATATTCCGTAAGAAATGAGTTGTAGAGATTGCGTTTAGAGAGTAAGATTCGGGAATCCCAACAAATTTTCCTGGCGTTCGGGTTCATATTCAGCATGCAAAAAAGAGCTTACCTTGAATGTACTGGGAGCTCTTGCTATCAACTGCAGTCGACTGTTAACAAACTGAATTGATCTGGGGGCACTCAAGACGTTATAAAGCGGGGTTAATTAGTTATTCTCTTATTGAAGAAGTTTTCTTTTGTTTACTTTTACTAAAGATATTGCTATGTACGTGATGTGAGACTCGCTTATTCAAAAAGCCATTTGTTTCGGCCAGCTTTGACGTTTCTGCAAACACTAACTAAGTCACCGGGGGATACTTCTCTCAATTGAATAATACACAAGTAAGCCTTGACATGTAAGCTGAATTGAAATTCAAGAAAGCAAGCAGTGACCAGTTCAATAGTTGAAAGAATAAGACTATCTATTTAAGGCGTTGACTTCTTACCTCAAGGGAAAACGCCGTTACGTTAATTGCATGTAATGGAGTTTTCAGGCTGAAGAAGTCATACATACTCTTGTGAAATTCTGACACGAAATATTTCACCTAAAGAAACGCAAAGTTCTGTTTTGTTTTTCAGTATTAGTATAAACTCATAAGCACGATGCAATGTCTAGTATGAATGTCCAATCATCAAAACTTTTCACCAATTGCAAAACCTGCTAAAACCAAGTCATTATCATGACCAAAAACTTTGTTAGAATTTGATAAGATAGACAAAACCAAAGTGTTCACTCTGCGAGCGTAGCCGGAAAAGTTTTGTTGGATCAAACATGTTGCATCCGTTTTCACGGAACAACAACAATGTTGGCACTTGCTGCGTAAAGTTTGAAACTGATCAAACTTTTAGGCCCATGTAAACGGACGCAACATTGTCGGCCAAAAACCTCAACAAAATGCAATAAAGTTGTCAGTGACTGGTTGCGTCCTTTTGCATGGGCCTTAAGGGGGCGCAAATAGGGTAGATTTTGCTGGTTATTAGAGGAGTTTGAGAGAATATTGAGGGAAAAAAGGTAAATGGGACGCAACAAACACTTCCCCTAAGCGAGCAAGTGCCACTCCTCGGATAGCATATAAGTTGGGGTTCGTCTATTAAATATTAACTCCAAAAATTAATATTAAATTATGTCTATGATTTAGATTTTTGATATTCCCAGTTTGAACGGAGATACTAGACTTAATGACGTCATTGAGCCTGAAGATTCAGCCCTACCCCGTTGCTCCCCCTTATGGCTCGTGCTTACTTATGCCAGGTCAGACCCTAGTTTGAGTACAGCACTTCCACCTGGCCTTATAGATTCAAAAAGATATTTAAAAAACTATCGATTCAGTGCAACGCAGAGCAACGAGACTCACGCTCAACAACTATGACGGGTAACGAGATGATTCCAGATCTTAACCGAGACTCGTTGTAAAACTTACGAAAGTGGAATGATTTAGTTTTCGTCTTTAAGACCCAAAACAACTTAATGAAAATCTGTTTCCTAATGATATGGTAGATAATTATAGATCTCAGTGCTTATATCATATACATAATTATAGGCAACCACCATCTTCAGTAAACGCATACAGCTATTTCAAAAAAGGTTGTCATAGTTAATAGTCAATACTGAAGCCGAAAGGAATTGTGGGGTTCAATAAGC
>JAOBRG010001085.1:0-10013 GCA_027574985.1 Umimayanthus nakama | reverse complement strand
TTCGCCTCGTGTCACTCAAACGCTTCTCTCGTGCTCTCCCAACTTCCCGCGTGCATCCATAACTCGATAGACGCACGTCAAGTATGGACCATTTCTTAAATATCAGCCGAGAAACAAAGCATTTCCATAATTTTGTGCAATACCCAAAGTAAAAACTCTTCGCCTTTTCCCATATGTTCTTCGCACCTTCTTAGGTGTTTTGGTCAATTTTCAGCCTCATGTTCTTTCTTATAAAGAGGTTGTTATAAAAAAAGAGGGCCGGATTTGATACTCAGGTGACGTAATGAATCAGTTTTCGGTGTTTTGTTGAGGTCCTCGCTCCACTAGTCTCACGAGAAAAGGTCTTACTGCCAGTCCAATCCCGAACTTCGGGGTCAGATCAACCCCTTTCTGCTTGGGATCCAAGCCTTCCTGAGTGAACCGGAAGTGCTGCAGCAGAGTGCCGAGGAATGAAACGAGCTCCATGATCGCCAGGCTCTCGCCCAAACATTTACGACGGCCAGTTGCAAACGGAAGGAAACTGGGCATAAGTTTGGGATCAACAACGCGACCTTCTTCATCCAGGAACCGTCCAGGGTTAAAAACATCCGGGTCTTTCCATGCTTTGGAGTCGTGATTTGCGGACCAGAGGTTAACGAAAACAATAGTATCTTTTGGTATGGTGTAGCCTGCAATCTTAACATCAGCGGTAGTGCTGTGAGGAATAGATTCTGGAAGCAAGCTAGTGATGCGTAATAATTCATAAACCGTTGCTTGGAGGAAAGGTAGTTTGTGCTTGTCTTTGATTGACGGTGGGCAGTCTCTAGGCAGCGCTCTATCCAGCTCTTCTTGTAGCCGTCTCTGGATTTCTGGGTACTCTATTAAGTAAGCAGCCGCCCAATGGATGGTTAAGGCGGCTGTGTCAAAACCTGCCCCAAACATATCAAACAGAGTATGAATTAAGTCTTTGTCAGTCAGCCTATCTCCGTTTTCCTCTCCTTCGCTCTCTTGTTTTTGTTGCTCCCCCTCTGCGGCTGTCTCAATCAGGCTATCAGCAAGACAACGCACAGACCCCGGCCTGTATCTCATCTTGCTGCTTCTGTAAAGCTTTTCAATCAAGTTTAGAAGTTTAGTAGCAAGTCCAATTAACCGCTTTGTTGTACTACTAGGGGTGAAGTATTTCAACCAGGGGAAAAAGTCCACAGCGTTAGCGAGCCCCATCGTGTCTTGGAATGCTGCTTCATCCTCTAAAATTTGCAGCACGTCTTCGTTATCATACTCGAAGTCTGTGTCAAACAGAAGACACAAAATGACGTTAGCAGTCGCAAAATGGATTCCTCGGAGCGCGTCTAGCGGTTTGCCGCCCTGCTTGCGAAAATACTCGACAAAACGTCGACTTTCGCCTTCGATTTTGTCATGCAAAACGCTACCATTGATGTAGTTGTGTACAGCTTTCTCGCAAACCTTTCGCAAAGCAGCCCATTTGCGTGAATACCCGACAAACGCCAAACCATGTCCGCCTCCGCTTACGGTTTGCAACGAAAACAGGGGCGGACGCCCCGCAAAGAATGCTGACCTCTTTACCAGGCCTTCCCGGATAGCGTCCACTCCGTTAAGCACGACCACGAGCCTGGAGCCGAGCCTAATACTGAAGATGCTTCCGTATTTGTCGGCCATCTTGGTCAGGCTCAGATGTGGGCTTGATCCGAGACGTAAGGCAGAACCTGTTGAATTTTTTTTGGAAAAGGGAAAATTAGCATGGAAAATGCTTAAAGTTGGTGGGAAAAACACAATAACAATTGCACGCGGATCGATTGAACCTGACAAAAATAATAATAAACTTGCACGCCAAAAGACTATAAAGAAATAAAAAAAAAGATTTTGCTGAAGATTGATCTAGAAAAAATTTGCAGAGAAATTTCATTTTTCCACCCAACGCCACAAGTTAAGATTGACCGTCCCAAAATCCTCCTGCCGAGGGATATTATTTGATCTACGATATTTTGTAAGCTTTAAATACAGGCATACTAGTTCGCCATCAACTGCTCTACTATGGATCAGTATTCAATTGGCTAATTATTTTTCTAAAAACTTGCAATTGCATTCGATCAAAGTCCATATTCAATTCAGTTTAGATTTTAGCACTTGATTGTGGACTAGTGCTCAGTTCTGGCTCTTTTATTATCTATACGATTTCTACACCATCTGTACATTCTATCGCTTTTACAGAGAGAAAGGGACACACCCACTCTCAGGACGTTGATACACCTAGAAAGAGCCTCAGTTCTTCATAAAAAAAATCATTGAGGGTCAGAAAAAATATTAGTAAAAAGTTTGAAAGTTAAGGTTGATGACATTGGCCTCGGAGCTTCATTGCGTGGCTTACTTCATTATAGCTCTATCAAATTCGTATAATTTTGCTTTACAAAACCCTACAATACATCGCAATCACAGTAATTTTGATATCTCCACTGACCTTTAGTTGTTTTGTCATTCAAATGTTAACTCATCAATAATATATTGAACGATTAAACGATCCTGAACAATGGAGTCAAAATGAGAAGTTATCCGTACCTGAAAGAGCATATTACGCTATAGAAAATACTGAGTTACATAAAACATGCTGTATATATGTAACATAACTGATACGGCTCCCGTGACCTTCGGCAACGGCTGGTTTACATTAAACATATGGCCATTGACAGAATGGTCGGATATTGTTTTGTTTTTATACCTTTACAGAAATTTTTTATGCAGATGTCATGATATGGTGCTACGATACATAATATACGGAGTACGTGGTTCGCGAGACAAAGACTGCGCTTTTATAGTAGCTCAGATAGCAGGAGTTTGAGTAGTTTGAGAGGCTAGAAGTCTTGCTGAATCCAGGGAATTTTCATGACGTCGTGACGTCTTGCTAGCCAGCAGTGAAAAACGAGAGGGTTTTGCTACGTAGGGCGCCACTGGTATCGAATTAGAGTAAATTGATTAGCATTTTCAACACTATCACAAGTCAATGATTTTGAAAATATCGCATACAGTATCATGCATAAAATCTTGGTAAAGTTACTTACCAATAAAAGGTAGTCCCCAGGGCCCTGGAGGCAAGCCCTTGCGCCTTTCATTCCAGATACACAACAATATTACCGATACAGCGCCAACTGCTATCGCTATCACCAGACCTGAAGCAGTTGATATCAGTTCAAAGCCGTCAAAAGACCAGAAATGAGATGCCAACATAATGGCGACTACGCTGGACCTTTGAAATGTGATTCAACTTTGCTTTACAATATTGCACTGGCCTGGTTTAACATCACGGTCCATAGACGAGAATACTTTTCTTTTTTTTGTACACAGTACTGCAGAATCCAAACACTCAATCTTGTCGCTCCATGTACCGGAAACTCAAACAGAACAGATCATCCGTGACCACAGGCAGACAATCCGTGAACTGTTCGAGGTTCACGTTTTTTGACACGGTGTTCGTTCTCATTATTTTTGAAACCATGTAGATTTGCTTTATATTATTGTATGTTTTAGTTTTATTTTTGAGTGTTCAAACTATAAATTATCATATATTTCTTATCTTGTAAATTTAAAAAAAAAAACAGGAAATAAAGAAAGTAAGATAAATTAAAGTTTTAAAATTGCCTTATATAAATACAATACGCCTTTTACATATGTTGTCTTGAATGATTGATCACGAGGGGCTTTTGGGACAAGGACTTCATTCACCGAGCAGGTAACTTTTAACATTTGACTTTTAAAAAGGCCCGTAATGCAGATCCCCCCCCCCCTCCCCCCAGAGCCAAAAATGTCCGCCTGATGGGAACGTAAACAATTTAGAATGTTACAAAAATAACGACAATTTGAATGCATTTCCAGCAGTTTGAAGACTTCAAATTTTTAAATTTTTCCGGGGGAGCATGCCCTGAACCTCCCTAAAACCCCTGCAGAGCGTTCATCTGTCCTAAATTAGGCTTTATTTGGAGCTAATTCGACCATCCATTTACATCTTGACAATAACTTTGAGACTGATAATGACAAATTCTTTTCCCAGCGAGGTAACTTTAAACTCGCGGAGCGTAAATGAACAGGAGATAAAAGTACACTGTGCACGTTTTGGTCCTTTGCAAAAAAAAAACTAATATCGTATTTTGCAAAAATTATTAATGGCAATTGCTATTAGTCATGAAAATACAGTACAGTTGGTGACAATGCTCTTTTTGTCAAAGTGTAGGAGAAAACAACGATCTTTTTTCGGAAATTGCATTCCAAGGCTCAGTTTCAGATTTGAAAATTTTCTGGGGGAGGCATATTGTATACAAATTCTCAAAATTGTAATCAAATGGTTATTTTGAGTTTTAGCCATTGATTACGGACGTTGTAGCCTTAACCTTTTGCTCATGGTATGTATTGTTTTTTTTTGTTTTTTGTTTTAAACTTAAAATTGCCGTACTAACTGACATTCTATAGCGCTTTTCAAAAGACATATTTCTTGTCAAACTCGTCCTTTAGGTTGCCAATTTTCCACACGAATTTGCTGTAGTTTTTGCCTAACCAAGTTGACGAGAGGAAAGATCTATTGCCCTTAAACTCATAAATTTTTTTGTGTCTTTCTTTTTATGAAACTGAACATGTAGGGTTGAAAATGCCCTTAACCAAGGAGAAAAACTTAACAAATAATGTAATTCCTCGAAATGTTTAATCAAACCACTTGTTAAAGCCCAATTGGTTCTTACAATATTTTATCAATGCATACTATTTGCTTTAGTTTAAACACGGTGAGGAGAATATACTAACAGATCAGTTTCTAAATATAGAGAAACTAAGTTGTCACCATAAGATAAGTTACTATTAGGTTAGCAGTTTGGCAGCTCAGACGAACTTTGTAAGGGTGCAAGTTTTGAATCCAAGATTATTCGGTGAGTTCAGTAAATGTTTGATGTGTGTTAGTTTCTCGATGTTTATTTTGTGCATTGCTTGCCCTTGTTTCGATTCCTTGAAAAATGGCTTGGTTTGTTTTTTCGTGGCCTGATGCATGAGTTTTGAAGGAGGATGAAAGTCTTGTCTTTTTTTCAATCAATCTTGCTCTCTTGCATGCAGTTAGACTGGAATTGCCACGTAAGAAATATGTTCACATATTCAGTGGCACTGATTTAAAGTGAGTATGCGAAACAATTGTTGTAACCTTCCATTATTCAGTTTTGTTAATCGTTTTTGCATTTATTCGTCTTCCAATATCAAAAGCACACCCAAGACGACGTTTATATTTAAAGCTTGTTGGACGTGAGGCTGTAGAAAGCCTTTTACCCAAGAGATGTCAATCACTGGAATTCTTTCCCCCAGATGTAAAATAAAACAGTTTTTAAACTCGTCCTATGTTCTTGCAACTGTACTGTCGATCTAGTTTTATGTCAGTTACACCATAGTGTTTCTGGCAACACCCAAAGGTAGTGAACTATTCTCTCATGACAACGCCGATTTATTGACGGGCAAATTAATTGAGCCTGTGTTTCGAATACTACACGCTTTTTTTATAAGAATAATTTTATAAGAACAACAAGGTTCAAATTTGCCAAAAATTTAACAGCAACGGACTGGGATTTGGAATCATAAATGCAAAGTTACTTTCCTTAACAAAATTCTTTTTTTTTTCTCCTCAAACTCGACTGTATCGAGCGTTGAAATACTCCAAATATTGAGATCGATCGAACTTCCATTGAAATTCATTCGGCTTGTGATCACAAGTTAGATGTATTTGCAATACTTCAGGAGTTATTTCTTACTGTTTTTGTTCTTATGACTTCTTTTGAATATAACAACAGCTTAGGAGCAATTGAGGCTAAAATTTCCCAAAATGTTAAGAACATTTAGGCTCGGCCACAACTTAATGGTTCTTATAAAAAAAAGGGTGTTTTCACCAAGAGCAGACTTGATGTTACCATTATAAATCAGTCACGTTAAGACTTCGAGATAGCGAAAGTGTCAAAATTGAGCCTGTTTGATCAAAGAGATTAAAGTTTGGCGATAAGACTGCCTCGGCGATTGTCACGCGATTTTTTTTTGTTATGGATGGTTTACTGTAAATTTTCAGTTTAAAAAGTTCAACTGTTATGTTGTTTTTCAAAGGACTATTTTTGAAAACAATCTTAACCTGCGTAAAGATTGTTTCTTTGCCAAGTTTTGATGAGTATATAACCAGTTTACTATACTTTGTGTTTCGGCTAGGAATGGTAAACAATTAACTGGGTCCATAACAGGACAAAAATAGCTTGATACAACCCGACTTTTAATTCAGGTATCTCTACAAAAACCACGTCATCCATACTATTTGCTTGTGAAAAACATACAGTAAAGCGTGGCTAAAAAAACTGCATGAATTGTGCCTGTTAAAATTCATTCAAACTCAAAAAAAATATTTTTCTAAGATTATTCACTCAACTAACTTCTAATTCTATGTTCTTGCAAATGTATTTTTGTTAGCGTTGCAGTGTTCTGCTGAACTTTTTTTGACGCACTTAGTAAAAAGTTGTGCAGCAAAATAAGTTCAGTTAAGCTTAGAGAAAAGATATTCCGATAATTTATCACTCGTGTCATTTTTAATTCCATATTCTTGAAAACAAGATTTTGTTAGTTTTGCTGTGTTTATACGAAGTTTATTTTTGGCGCTGAGTAGAATTTCTTCTACGACGTATACAAGGGCTTACTGTATGGAAAAATGAGTTGAAACTGTATTCCATATACTATTCTTCAGCAGCACAACTATGTAAGAATCAGGTGATGGTCTTCTTATCGAGTATGTTGATGAAATGGTAAAACTGTCAAAATGTAACCTCTCTAATGGCATTCTAATGACTTTACTATAAATTTGGGCGGTGCTTTTTAGGTTTTGAGTATTAAAGCTCGACTGTTGTCTTAGTTTTAAAAGGAATTTTTAAGTGAAAAGCTGTGTCCATCGACGGACTCGATGTCGTGTCTACTAATTTAGAGATGCATTTTAAGAATAGACGTTCTTCTTGGCGATATGAAAGATCTCTGCTCGCTTTTGTTGGGTTTTTTTTTTTGGAAAGTTTCGAACGTGCTTGGAAACTTTTCGGAAGTGTCCGGAGAGTCTTCGGAAACGACTGGAAAATCTTTGGAAGTGTTCGACAGTGTTTAACTTTAGTATTTAAATCTTTATTTTGAGATGAATATTCTCATTTATTGCATGTTGTTCCACCTCAACACCCAAAAAACAGCAAAACCTGTACAGTTGTATGATACTTTTGAAAGTTATAGTAACTGCTTTATCATGTTTTGTTTTCATACAGTCGCATGTGCATTTGAAGATATTCTTACTTTCATTATATATTTCTCATTTACGTGTTTTATGTCCTGCACCCTATACAAGGATTACAATACAAAACAGTTATTATTTTGTCTTTAATATTCAACTGGTGTTAACATTGTTGCTAATATTGTTTACTATTATTCAGAATTGAATCACCAAGATGAAGACTTTCTTCCTGCAAATTTTGTCGCTCTTGATTGGTAGGTTGTATTGATAAAAACTCTTTCAAACTTTGTTTCTGTATTTTTATTAAAACTAAAAAAATATTTGATAAGTAAGCTGTGCTTATAACACAATAACAAATAGACTGTCTTCCCCCTCGCCCCCCAGTCAAATCAGAGGAACTTTAAACTGAAAATGCCCAGTCTAAAAAGGGCTACGTAACAAACACGCATAAGTATTTTCCTCTGTTCTTTTACCCAGGGTCCTTTGCAGTGCAGGATGGACATGCTCTAGGTAACTATAGCGATAAAACTCAGGATCGCCTCTTAGCATTGCATGAACAACCCCTCTCCCCTGTCCCCATGTTTCATTTTTCCCTCCTCGGACAAATGAAAGGCTCTGTTCACATCGATCGGTAACGGAATTCGGCAGGGATTCTCTTACTTTTTTCCTAAACTAAAAACACATATTTCGCGGCAGAGAGGATGAATATTGCCAATCTATGGTTAACTCGAAAATATATAACCGATCTGTGTCGGTTCAGAGCTGGATCAATAAAGAATGATCACCAACAGCTCAGAGTAACACGAGCCGTAAAATCATATTAAATCTCTGATTTCTCTTACTGATGCAGCCAGAAAACGCTTCCATATCAACGTGTGACAATCTCCTCGATAAGAAAACTTAACACCTAAAAAAGAGGTGTCCCTTTATTCCATTGTGATTTTTTAAACCTAAAACAAATATTAAGTTTTTCAGCCTTTTTTAAACATACTTTATCAAAATTCTAGCAACTAATTATGTCCACAACGATAAAGCTTGTTGTTGTTATTGATATTGTTAACCCTAGAAGGCATAAGGTAAAAAAGTTACATGAAGGCATAAGGGGGGGAGGGGAGAGGGGTCAATCGGAACCCTCCTCGACTTTTGACACTTTTCATCTGATTGATTTGATATGTGGTATATATAAAGACCTTTTATTTTACTTTCAATTAATCGAAATCACGTGGTGTCTAGTCGGTTTCCATGGCAAACACAACAAAATAAATTACACCATTGCGACTTTCAAATGTTAAACTTTTTGAATGGAACACTGAAAATGGTATTAAAACAATATTTAGCGATTGGAATATACAAAACTGTAAAAATTAAAATGAATTTGCTAGTATTTAGGCAACAATTGCTGCGTTTTTAGCAAAAAATTGCACTTTCGTAGTCAACACACAGGTTGCGTGACTTATTATGATGACATCTTCAATCGTGACGTCACCTAATTGGGTCAAAAGATGTGTTAACAAACAAAGAACATGCAGTTGTGTCTAAGCTTTTGGAAATCGGTCAAGGAACAAAAATTTAACGCCAAAAAATCGAGGGAGGCCTTCTAGGGTAATTGTTGTTGTATTGTTATTGTTGTTGTTGTTTTTAATATTGCTTTTGTTATTGTTGTTGTTCTGGTCGTTGTTGTTTTTCTTATTGTTATTGTTACTGTTATTGTTATCGTGTTGTTGTTATTGTTATTGTTGTTGATCTTGTTCTTGTTCTTGCTCCTGTTGTTATTGTTATTGTTTTTGTTGTTATTAATATTGTTGTTGTTGTTGTTGCTGAAGGAGACAATTTGGCGCTCAACAAGAACGCAATTCAGTCTTCTACGTATGATGACCTTGGTGCTGCATCACGCGCTGTTGACGGCAAAACAGATTTGAACTGGAGTCATGGGTCATGTACCAGCACCAGTCTTCAGGACCGTTCTTGGTGGCGCGTGGACCTGGGTTCCTCAGAGAAAGTTGCACGAGTTGATATTTATAACCGCGGTGACTGCTGCTCTGATCGACTGCAAAACTTCAAAATTCACGTCGGTGAGTTAGGGGTTGTTCATTTTTTCAAAACGAATGCTGGGGGAGACGGGAGAGGGGGTGTCCAAGTCCGATGATAAGAGAGACGACATTATGGCAGCAAAACCACTATTTTGTTGCTTTTTTATTCGCACGCTTTTTGTAGGAGAAGTAAGAGGTTTGCAAAAGGAACACGTCTTTTTACTCTCATGATTAATGTCCTCTGCACAAACTCGTGCAACATGGTTCTAGTAGTACTTGTAAAGTAAACACCACCGTTCGAGGATAAATAACATTGGTAACACGAACTGGAAATTAGTATTATTTCACGAGTGTTATTTCGGATCAAAATTGCATGAACAAATAATATCCAATGTTAAACAACTTTTAGTAAGCATGAAAATCATGTTATTGTCTGTTATTTAACGTTTGGAATCGATTGGCTGTTTTCAACGTTTGCTGCGTTTTGATTGGTTTGTTAAAACTGAGTGCGATTACAGACTCAAAACACTGTCAACTTTTCAATGGGTTCTTATTACTTTGTAAATTTCAATCGCTAAATGCCTTTTCCTCGTTGTTTTGAAATAATATAATTCAAGTTTAAGTGAAATCTGAAAACAACCCTCGGAAGTCCAAGCCATTTACTGTTACAAGTTAGCCCAAGGGGAGGGGTGGGGTACATTTGGACTCCCCCCCCCGCCCCCCCC
>JAOBRG010001063.1:0-10013 GCA_027574985.1 Umimayanthus nakama | reverse complement strand
TTATTATTATTATTATTATCATTCTAAAACATTGCTTCTGTCAAAACTCAGAAAAGAACAAAGTTAAGGCAATTCTCCTAAACAAGTAAGTCTAATAAAATGAACGTGTTGTGTTTTTTCTAGTAATTACAACATCATCGTTTGCTCATTCCAAGCCAATCGTGTTTTTCTCTAATAAGACATTCATCAACAAAATTGAGAGCGAGTCGGTTGTGCCAGTTGTTTCCAACCTCAGACACGTCGTAGCGATTGCTGTTGATGTCAAGAGAAGGCACATTTACTTCAGTGAAACCCTTGATGAAGATTTTGAACAAGTAATAAGGCGAGCTTCCATTGACGGAAGCCACAAAACCGATGTTATTAGTAAAGATGTCGGGATTTGCGAAGGACTGGCTGTAGAGTGGCGAGCAAAATTGCTTTATTGGACAGATGCTTCTAACAAATGGATTCAAGTAGCTTCGCTGGATGGAAGCCATAGAAAAGTTTTGTTTTCAGGAAATTTATCAGAACCAAGAGGAATTGCTGTGGATCCAACGTCAGGGTATGTTACCTTTGATAACTTTAGGAAAAATAATTTATTTACTTACATTGCGCGTGTTACATATGCAGATGCTCACATGTGCATTACAGTGTAACAATCTTACAGTGCAGTTTTAGGATCATTACAATCTTTACAACCCGAATATTAATGAAACTACATTATTAAATGCATTTGCAATCTTTATAATCATTAAAATCTCTACACTCCTGATATTATTATAACTATAGAACTTATAACCGTTACAACCTTTAAAATAATAAAATCTTTACAATTATAGTATTATTAGAACGACAGTATTCAAGGCAGTTAAGCTTTACTAAGCAAGTGAATTTTGAGAAGATGCTTAAAATAAGTACAGTGTTGGCAAAACGTATGCCTCTCGGTAGTTCGTTCCAAAGTTTAGGCCCTGCATATTTAAATGCGCGGTCACCTAATGTGATACGACTTTTAACGTATTACTAAGTAAAAGCGTATCATCAGAGTTTCTAAGATTGAATCTTGACCCTGGTTTCAGTTCTGCAAGTTCGGACTCATAAGGGGGAACCCTACCGTTAAGGGCTTTATAAGCAAAAAAAACTTTTAAACATAATTCTCTAGTTAATGGGTAACCAATGGAGCCTATACAGTGATTGGGTGATATATTCGAAGCGACCTACGTTGAAAGTAAGGCGAACAGCCGCATTTTGGACCCTCTGTAGTTTGTGTAGCTGGTTGTTAGGTAACCCATATAACAGGCTGTTGCAAAAGTCCAGTCGACTACAAACTAGGATGGAATGCTTGTGTTGCATGCGACTGCAAAAACGAACCAGCTTCAAACAGCAGAGTTCCCTTGACAAAAGAACATGGTATACTAAATTCTCATTGAAAGAGGTAAAGGTCGTTCCCCTGTTTTGCAGTGCGCAGCTCTTCTGCGCATGGAAATAAAACTATAGTTTTTGACAAAACTCATTGTTCCTTGACACAAATCATAAGGTTAAATTGACGATTAGGTGAAATAAATTGAAAAAACTGAGGTTGTTTGATTTAAGTCAGCTTTTGCAAAACATTCTCCAGGCTTCCTATGGAAAATGGCTAAAAACCACCCATCATCTTAGCAATATTTTGCACAATATCTCCAAAACAAGCACTGTGACCGCCAAATTTATTGACAGTTTGATTATCCCAAAAATTTTTAAAAAGCGACAAAATTCCACCCACAGAGACTTGAAATACATTTGAAAACATTTGTATTTACAAAAAAACATTTCCTTTTATGTACGTAACCACGATAACTTTTCACCGCTGCGTCCTTAGGTGCTTGAAAGTCCGAGAATGAAGATAAAACTGCTATGAAAAATTTGGATTTACTCAAAGCTATTTGTTTAACTACATATTTAGAAAAACACAGCTTATTGTTTGAAATAAGGTTATTGCTGCCGTGCGGAGCGAGGCAGGTAATTCATCGTTTTTATGTGGCATTAAGGGCGGTACGATTGATTAGTAACCGAAATAAAGATTTGCTCCCGTTCCGCGTTTGGTTATCGTGCGCTTGCTTCTTGATTTGGGGAAAATATTTTCTTCAAAGTAAAGTTGTCCCTTCTTGAGGTCTTGTTTTCATGTAGAAGTCACCACATTTTTCATTTATTCCCCTTTGAGCAGTCGAGGCTACCTACCTAAGCGGATTATCGAGTATACATGTGTTGTTCTTTATCTTGTTTTAACTTCCCGACGTTTTAATTTCTGGCACTGTATCTATTATTACAGATTGCTATAGTAAGTTTTTATCCCTGTCTTTTGTTGAAGCAGAAAGAAATAATAAGTTTACGAGGACAAAAAATAGCATAGGAGAAACGCCGGTTACAAAAACGTATTTTGAAAACATTCCTCTTTTAGCACATCGCACCTAAGTCATAACCTCAAATTTGATGGTTTAGTAAGTTAAAGAAGTGTTAAAAGAAAGGGTGAATGTGTAGTTATACCTTGCGATAATTGGGCCTCGATATTCAGGGGTATTATCACATATATTGCACAGGTACATGTTTTGGACCGATTGGAACGCTTCACGAATAGAACGTGCCGACCTCGATGGACACAATCGAACAGTTATTGTCACTGACGATATCGTCTGGCCAAATGAAATCGTTGTTGATATTATTACAAAGAGAGTTTATTGGACCGATAGCAGATTGTCACGGATTGATTCCTCTAACTATGATGGGAAAAACAGAAGAACTTTGTACGAGCAACAGGGACTTCATCCTTATGGCATCAGCTTGGTTAACGACCTTGTTTATTGGACCGACTGGGCTTCTCGAGGGCTTCACACAGTTAACATAAGAACAGGATCAGTTCAAAGCCAAAGAAGCTATTATGATATTGGACAGCCGCCGATGGGTTTGGCATTGTATGATAATTCGCTACAGCCATCAGGTAAGTTCACTCAGAAGTTATTTTATAACCAAACTTAGACTAGGGGACACGGTTAAACCCTCTATTGAAGGATCTTCAACCGTTTGCAACTTTTCCTACAATTTTTTTTCTTAGATAGCTATTGCTAATTGAATGACGTCTTTAATTGCTATTTATGCAAATTTATTCAAGCAAGTTAAAGTTTGATATAAAATATTCAAACCTTTTGACAAAGTTTCTTCTGATTTCTTCTTTTAGAGTGTTTTAAATAACAAATTTTATTCCTACTTTAGACTGCAAACACATGTTTTCTACTAGTTTAAGTAAAAAATGCTGCAGTTTTGCGAAAATAGATATATATTTTTATTAGTTTCCAAAATGTAGGCCAAGATGACGAACTCACTGCGAAAACTTAATTGTTGCTATGGAAATTTATTAATTAACCCAACGCTGCTTGCATGTCAAAGCTCAGTTAATCGCTTATGTGCGACCATTTGGAAAATCTATGGCGAGTAGGGGGGGCGGGAGAATGACCTTCCCCCCTTTGGTTAATTTGCAGTAAACAGCATGCGTCTTCCCAGGGTAAAGAAACCTTTGATAGCCTGCGTCTTCATAGGGTTAGGAAACCTTTTTGGGTGTTAAAGTTGTGTTTAACCATCAGCGTGCTTCCATAAAAACCGGTTTCTTTGTGACAGGACAGTCAAAACCAACTTGGTTTTTCTTGTTATTGTAAATTCATTTTGACAGTTCTTGTATTAAGTTTAAGTCGGTTGCTTTTTAAAAAAATGCGAAATTTACCCCCAATTGATCGAAGATGATAGTTTTAAACGTCAGGTGGCATTATTGTCGACTTTATAAATGAAGTTACTAGCGCATCATTCTTGGTAGGATTATATTAATGAGTTTTTCAAGCCTTTGTTTTCGTCGACAGTTACAGGAACTACAAAAAGAGTTCGTTTGTTAACACTTATATACATAAGTTCTAAAGTTATAAATTTGCCCTCACTAAAAAAAATAATGATCGATGGATTGCAATTGACAGGAGACAAAAAGCTAGAAATTTGCAGGCAATCCACAACCTTTTATACCTCCACGGCTAAGGTTTAACGCATTATTAGTAATCAATCACCATACTGATATGTTTGGATGTTACAAAATTTCACAAATAGTTGTATAAAATCTGTACTCGTGCCAACATTTTTCAGGAAATCAAACCTTTGTTTATGGCGTGTCGAGATAAATGATTGTTCGCTTTTAGGATATAAGTTTATTCCACAGACATAGTTTTGGCTCTTTGTAACCATGCTCGAGGGTTTTTCTCCGGGGGTTTTTCTCCGGGTTCTCCGGTTTTCCTCCCTCCGTAACATCAGCCTTAACGCCGAGATCTGTGCCGTCTCCCCAATTAGTCCCATGGCTAGATACTTTGAGACGTAAATAAATTTATTATTATTTATATTTATTTATTTAATTGTGTCAGTTTTGATCAAGCAAACACATGCCAACGAATTGCGTAGAGAGACCGGTTCCCAATTTGAGAAATTTCCCGAGGAATCCCGTAAACCGGGAAAGAAAGACCTGCAGACGTGAATTCTACGAGTCCAAAGTTGCACAGTCGAAAGAATACAAACCTTCAATGTGAAGGAGTGAGGTATGAAAGCTCAGCGGCTTGTCATCTGTTTCAGGAGACAAAACGGACTTAGGAAAGTCTTAGCAACACCTAGACGGAGCCTTTGAAGGACTGGACTTAGCTACTACAATCAACAGGGCATTTTTGTCACCGATAAGAACTTTTACGGCTCCCTCCAATCAGAATTTGAGCCCCAACAGGAGGATCTACTGTTATTTTTCCCACTTGTTGTCTCCGCCCATTCAGTCTGTTCGAAGACTTCTTCACTCAACCCCAAATAGACCTCTGGTTCGGATGGCCTTACATCATGGCTGTTAAAGGAGAATGCTGATCTACAGACGGACCCCGTAACAGACATACTCAACGGTTCCTTTAGCGAAGACTGCCTTCCACCGTCCTGGAAAGCGGTCGATATAGTACCCATCCCAAAGAGAAAACCTGTAAGAGATGTTAATAAGGCCTTACTCCCAATTTCCTTATTCCTAGTCCTATCCCGAGATTGCCGAGGAGTTTGTAGTCGAACAGCATGTACGGCCAGCTTTGTTGTAGAAGATTTGTGATAACCAAATTGAGTCTACTCCAGGGTCCTCCACCACACATGCGTTACTAAGCATGGTTTATTAAAGGACCAGACAAACTTCGATTTAATATATAGACCATACAATTGTTGTCCGCAAGTTACTGGCCCTGGACATCCCACGAGTTATTATGTGCTGGGTTATCGACTTTCCTAAAAACTGCAGGCTAAGAATGAAACTACGACAAGACTACTAGTCTGAATGGGGGAATATCCCAGCCGGGGTAACACAAGGGACAAAACTTGGACCCTGGTTGTTTATTTTAATGATCAATGATATCGACACCAGCAACACCAGTGAAACTTGGAAATACGTAGAGGACACTACTATCGCAGAACACGTAGCCCAGAGGGCACAATCCAGCACGCCCTTAACGAACTAGTTGTTAAGTCCAACAATAGCAAATTCCAGCTGAACGAACCTAAGTGTGAGGAGATACGACTAAGAACAACGCTGACGTCGCTCCTGTTATTATCAACGAAAAGGCTGTCGAGGAAGTGTTTAGTGTCAAGCTACTTGGTTTGAACAATTCCAACGACCTTTAATGGAATTGCCATTCCTGGAAATCTCACGGAAAGTCTCCACAAGACTATACTTCATCAAACAACTCAAAAGGGCAAACGTGCAAACTAAAGATCTTGTAACCTTTTATGTCACATGCCTCCACCCTATCACCGAATATGCCTTCGCCGTTTTCCACAACTCACTACCAAACTACCTCTTAAACGAGCTGGAACACCTACATATGCGTACCATGCGCATGTATATTTAAAATTGTAATAAACCATTCTTTCATTCGTTTGCTACTGTGTATAGCACTTGAAAGAAGTATAAGTAAGAATACATGCGTGTATGGATACATGTCAAGATATATTTACTTGACCAACTGTCAAGGTGCATATATTTTGTCAGCCGCATTGACCCATCGTAAAAGTAGTAAAATATTCTTATTTTGAACAACGTTATTATTCTGTTGCAGGACGAACTCCTTGTGCAAGGAACAATGGCTACTGCAGATATCTCTGCCTGCCCAATCCAAACGGTTATAGCTGCACATGCGCAGAAGGCCAACAGATCACAAATAAATACGGGTGCAGAATGTGTATGTAACAGGGCAGTTAGCACTGGGCTTTAAAGTTCACTCCAAATTACCCTTACTTTAATGGCTGAAGATGGAATTAGGAAAACTCTATCAACACTCGGAAAAACACGACCCCTTTTTGTGCACTTTGTAATTTTGAATATCGCCAACCATCTGCTTTAGTTTGGTGCTAAACAAAATAAACGAGGTTTATTCTGATTGGCTAAGTGAGGTTTAAACTGTGGCGTAAGAAGCTTTGAGTGTTCATTTCATTTAATGAAAGGTTTTTTTAAAATATTTCTTTAAAACATTTGTTCTATAATTTCTATCCCTAATGTTACATCTTTAGAATAAGAAGGAGGACTTTAATACCAGAACAGACAGTTCCACTAAATTTATTTAATTTTAAGAGCAAAACGTTTCGTTAAAACATCAAAACAATAATTACGAGATTTACCATAAGTTAGTCTTGTTGGAAAAGAGGTTTTAATTCTATAGGCTATATATAAAAAATGACACTTCTGTGAGAAAAAAACGTTGCATGTTGCGCTAATAAAAAAAACTGGTGATTAGTTTTTGAATGAAGTCAGCATAAAATATCTAGCAATAAGTACATGTGTAGTCTCACAGGAAATGCAGGACCTCGGGCCAGGAGACATAACATATCACTATGTGTGTTTTCAAGTTCTCGACTTTAGATTTGCCTGGTTCCTGGAAAATCCATGAAATCTGCAATTTCATGAGCTATGTTTATCCATTACAATCATTTTTATGGCAATTTAATGTGTTTCCCAACATTATCTTTTTTGGTTTAAAAATATGGGACATTTTGGTATTTCTCATGGTTTATTTTCTAATGAAATGTTTGTGGGACTACTGGGAAATTTTCATGAAAAAGCTTACAGCGTAAATCGTTATTTTTTAATTAATTCGTGTTTCACATATTTAGAACAGTATGTTTGAACTGAACCACATGTTTGTTTTTGTTTCAGCACATTGCCCAAAACTAAAAAGTCCCCTTCACGGATCGATGTTTGCGTGTGCCTTTAAGTCAGGGAACACCTGTCGTTTTAGCTGCAAAACGGGAGGTTTTCGTCTTCGAGGAAGCCGAATTAGAACCTGTCTTTCTAACGGGACATGGACTGGTAGTACTGTTTACTGTGAAGGTTGGTGGCTCTTCGGTAACATAAAAGGCTAATAAAACGACGCATATACAAGGATCCGTATTAAAATCGCACATTGATAACGCACGCAATGTTAGCATCTAATACAAAGTTTTATCGTTTTTGGGCAATGAGCAACTGACAACAATAGCAATAAGCAGTTAATTTTACCTTTTTGCATAACCCTAGAATACATTTAAGAAGAAAAGACGTTTAAAGCTTGAAAAAAGACTGGTGCGGTCTATCTAGAATAACCAGTGAGGCTAGACTAGTCATGTAACAAGATAAACTCCGTTGTTCGTATAAAGTCATTTAAAAAACAAAACGGGATAGCTGTTTAAGTAAGTGGCACTACTGCAAAAATAGCATTAAGGTGTGAATTATCTAATCTCAAAACAGTGTTACTGTTAGTGGTATAAATTACAAAAAACTCCTTGTCGATTAACAAGCGACTTTGCCTTACCTATGACTCGAATCGGACTGGAGAAAAGGATGGGGGAAGTAATAATACAGATCGGACGGGCTTTAAGTTTAAAATACAACTTAAACAATACATCTTACTGCCTTATCACCTGGTTCCTGGATTATGTTTTGGAAAACTACTAATAAATATAGTGAAGATTGAATTCACGGTATAAAAACTAGTAATGTTGATGCTGGTGCAAACTCAACCTCACCCGTATCTTTCTTCTCCCACCCTTACCGCTTCGTAGTTGCTGCAGGTCAAAGGCCGGACAGTAGGAGACCTTATCTAGACGGTTCTCTTGGAGATTTACGAGTGTTTACCTAATCACTGCTCACTCATCTTTTCACGCTTTTCTGTGCCTGATCTGTCAGAGATTGACTTCGGAACCAATATATACTTAGATAAAATAGTAAAGTTTACATATAGACATGTGAATAGGTAGCCAGTAAAGTTTTTCCGCTCAGTTTAAGTTTGCATATGAAGTGGTAATGTGGTAAGTTGAAGTGGTACCTGGATTTCCAAATAATACCTTCTGGACGGTATCCCTAGAAAGTAAATAGACCTATTTGGAGAAAGAAAAAAATGTTTGATCTCGGGGTAATTTCCACAACCTCCGGAACAGATCACCGTTGCTCCACCGTTTCAGTTACAAGGCAAGATGAGAGCTGGTCATGGATAACTTGTATATATTTGTTTTTTCAGATATCCAAAATCCATTGATTCGCTGTCCAAAGAACATAGTAACTGAGACTTTACCAGGACACGCGAAGGCTGAGGTATCTTGGATAGTCCCCAGTCCAATTGACAACTGGGGAAAGCCCGTTTTATCCACACTGTTCCCTTACGAGGGAATAGAGCCTCCTTACTCCTTCCCTGTTGGGCAGAACACAATCTCCTATAAGGCAGTGGATAACGCTAAGAGGACAAGTCATTGTTTCTTCACTGTCACTGTTAAGGGTAAGATACAATAGGTGATAACTTATCTCCTTTCACAGTTCTATTTTCCACTATTAAATTGTACCTATTTATTAAGTTATGCATTTATTACTTGTGCCGTAAGACAATGAGTTGAGTTGAGACTCCGCAGATGATATCTGTCTGTTGTTACAAAGACACAATGATACGAAATATAAAATTAATGATCTTCCTGCAAATGAAAATTGGCTTGGTTTCGAAATCAGCAAGTCCAAACTAAGGAAATGTGAATAAACAGCAAATCCAAAGAATAGATAACAGTATAGCTGATAACTGAGGGTGCTAGTGAAGCTTTTAACCCTCTTCCGCCTGGGCTTTTTTCGGGTAGTTGAATCTGGGGGGGGGGGGGCTGAAAGTGCCCGCGGCCCATAACTCTTAAACTATTAATGATAATAGAAAGAAATTTGGTGAGGTGGTTGACAATCACACACTAATTATTTGGTGTAATTTAATTGGCGTGTGACGTCATTAATACGTCATAATGACGTCATAACTGCAAAAATTTTCGATTTTCACCAAAATTTTCCTAATCAAAATAGAAAAGTTAAGAGACGTTTCTGACTTTACAAATCGACAAATTAACGGTACAAAATCTAATTAAGCTTCCGTTTTAATATAAATAATAGTATTTTAAGGAATCTGAGCAATTCAAACAGAGATTTTTTCAGCGAAAGTTTGATATTCAAACCTTACATTAGCTCTTTTACTATAGCTTTCAAATTTTACTCCAAGTCCTATAATTTAACGCTAATAGTGTAACTAAAACTGTTTTAATCTGTTTTCAACGTTTTCATTGCAAATTGACCGTGAAGAGCTTTCAATTTTGGCAGAGTACAAAGTACACGGCCGCCATCTTGGATTTAAAAAAATGGTATTGCGCAATACCTATGACGTCACAGGTCACGTGTAACCTAAATTATTTTACAAGCAATATCGATTTATTGCCTTTGAGACTAATAGTTAGCACTTGTTCCAACGATTTTGTGAATTAATGGCGAAGAATACTGAGAAAATCAAAAACTCAAAAAAACATGGTGTCAAAACGGTGTTGCCATGGCAACATGTAATTTCTTTGAGGCAAAATTTTTCCAGAAACTTGTTCTCCAATAAGTTTTAGTAAAAGTGGCCAAATTTGGTTGGTGTTCCTTTAATATTAAGGAAGTTCTGTAAAATTGAATTCGGCGCGGGCACTTT
>JAOBRG010001041.1:0-10015 GCA_027574985.1 Umimayanthus nakama | reverse complement strand
TTCACTGTGTAAGCTATGGATAATTCGTTTGATTTAATGTTTGTATTAACTAACCTATCTGATGTACATGTAGCATTGGATTTAGGAATGTCAAAGGAGATCCGATGACCCCTGTTCTGACAGTTGTAGCTTTGTGTCCCTATAGAGTTGTTTAGTTATGGAGCCAAGCAGTCGACTGACGTGTGCCGAGTTGCTGGAGCACCAGTACTTTGAAGGATTCAGGGAATGGTTTGAACCTGAACTCCAGGCAATGATTGCCAAGAGTCAACACTCCCAAGCGTCAATTAAAACAAGAAAGCCAAAGGTGTGTTTCAGTAGACTAATGTCGTAACGTTGGATGTAAAGTTGACTTTTCGAGTACAACACCTCCAACAGCAAAAGCTAACAAGTTTTTGGGAAAATATGAATAGGCTACTACAAGGCTTTGATTTATGCAGACTGAAAAGTCAATTTGTGTTTTATTCCGAACATCTTAATGGTTGGAAAGATGTTTGAAAACCTTCAGTGATTCCATAGGAAGCTGAGGTCCCAATTAAGCAAGTTAAAAAAAGCTATTTGTTATATGTTTTTGGGTCTTGTTGTACCCCAGGGTTAAGTTGATTCCAAAACTTTCCATGTGTGTATGTGATTGGGGTGGATAACTAGGTCTGGTCTTTTGTTATTTATGTCCAGTAGTTCTTCGCTTAAATGTTGGTCTATTCTTCAACCAATTTCTCCAATGTAAAGTGTTCAGTGTTTTCAGAAAGTACAGAATATCCAATAATTCAGCAATTTTGGAAGTGCATTGCAATCGAAATGGTAAATGTCGAGTTACAGTGAGTCTGTCGTTTGGGCTATGAATTTGAAAATAATGAGTTAAGTTTTGTTTTATCTGTTCGTGGTTCTGGTTGAACAAATCACGCGTATTCAAATGTAATCAATATTTTCTACTTCTTTGTAATAGCACAGACATAAAAGCTGTAAATAATGTCTACTTGTTTTTTGTTTCCTCGAAGCTGCGACCACGACCTGTTGCTGACGTCACAGAGCAGCAAAACTCAAGACATCTTCCCCAACTTGCTCCGCCTGTCGTCGCCGAATGTCTATCGCCAGCACCAGACAAACAGGGTTAGTTATTTGAAACCTTTGGATGATACTCGCAGTGTCAAAGTTTTCAATGCAAGTATTAAACGATTTTGAAAAAGAAACACACAGTGTTTGCCTTCTGCAAAGTTGAACAACGCTAAAGGAGCGGGCAGAGCGAACCTTCTGACTTGTTTCGGTTTCCGCAATGCACCATTCAATCGAGTTTAACTGGAAGCCTAACTCTCAAAAAGTTGATAAAAAATTCTGAAAAGTTGCTCGATCTTCTTTCGCTTTGCTCAAGGACTGGACCATATTTCCATTATTTTCATCAGGTGGGCTACCCATGCCTAAGTTCTTTACAAATTTCAACATCCAAGCATTCTTTGCGCGTTTTTGTTTGGTTTCGCGCAGTTAACACTGTCGCTCTAGGTAAAGATTGAGTTTCATCTCAAGCCAGCGAGAGTACTGATTATTTAAGACGACCTTTAACTTTTAAAAGTTTAATTATTAAAAAACTTTGGAATACAATGATCTATTTTTATTTTTTCGACTGACTTGATGAAAACAAAAAACAGTGAGCAAAGCGCTTTCAGTAGATGCTAAACATTCGACGTCGCCTTTAGATGAGACAAAGCAGATCTATTGGTTGCTTAGTTTCGCATAGAATAGGTATATATAAATACCACAGATATAAAGTTTTCAGCTTTACAAACTTATTGCTTGGTAGATTCATTTATTCATTGATCCAGTGTGTGTACAATTTTACCTATTTACCGTTTTTGAAGTGAAGGGCCATTTTTCTGCTCATTTTTTCTAAGAATTGTAGAGTATTGTTAAATTTTGCGGTCTTTCTTTGATAACGCTATGATAAAACTGTCCTCTTCAATGTAGTTGACGTAGAAGAATAATATGTTCTTGTAAAAGTAAGGTTTAGCGAGGTACAAGTTTATGGGGGTCAAAAGGTCAAATTGTGCCACTGTTTGGAGTGTGTAAAGCGTCTACTGTAATTGGTCAAAACGGTTTACTCGCCATCGCAGAAAAACGCAGCCTTTTTTCAGAACTACAGGGTTCCCACGGCCATTGAAAAGTCATTGAAAAAAAAATAAAACTTCAAGGTCAGGGAAATGTCATGGAATTTCGATTTGGGTCAGGAAAATCCTATATTCTTTTGTCAAGTCAGGGAAAAGTCAGGGAATTTTATCTTCGGATTTTTGCTGGCAATTCTTTCTACCAGAAACTTTGCAGAGTATTCCACAGTTACGATGTGGTATGGCGGGGGCAAGCGATCTATGCTCTTCGCTTTGTGATACCACGGCGTAACTTCGGAATACAGAAGAAAAGGAGAGAAATCGAAACTGGAACATCTTTAGCAGAATCTGAAGTAAGGTTAAGAGAGCTTTGCTTTGTGTTTAGAGGTCAGTGAAAAACATTGTTTGGTCAGTGAAAAGTCAGGGAATTTTGTTTTTTCAGATGCGTGGGAACCCTGAACTAGTCTACCAGATAGTTAAAATTGCGGCCCCTTAACGAATAACTGCGGAGATAAAGCAATTCTCATGAAATCTCGCCCTTTTTGTTCCATTGCAGATAAGAGTAAAGAGAAGGACAAGATGAAGCAGAGTAAACTCGACCACTTGCCTTCGATTCAGTGAAACAGAACATTTCGTTGTTTAAACATGCATATGTACGTTTAATGGGATTATTGGTCCAGTACTAGCCAGGGGACGGGGCTCTTTATTGATACATTCCAGGTTGGACTTTAAGCATTCGAAATTTTAATTATCATTATTCCACGGGTAGTTCATTCAGACGTAAATGTAAATACTCATAAGTCGTACAGACGAAGAACTACTGTCTAATACTAAGTTATTTCACCTAGTGTAATTTAATAGCCAGTATCTGGATATGCAGCTTTTCAAAATGTCACTTTCATCCTATTTTGTAGATGCAAAACTAACTCCATTTCCATCTAAGAGACTTTAACAGGCTAGTTTCGAGGCCACGTAGCACTTTATCTTGTGAATCTACTCAATTTTTTCTGTTGTATAACCTCTCATAGTTCACTTAACGGTTTTCACTTACCGTAGTAGTATAAGTGCCCCACCCTCTCTCCCTTGTTTATTTATTGTCCTCTCTTTCGTGTTATACTGAGAGTCCGGGAGCGACCCAGACCGCTTTTCGACTTTTTTTTACCATTTTAGACAGTTTACCGTTTTAACAGTTTTACAAGCAAATTTTTGTCTTAAAGCTGTTGTCTCCCCGTGCCTTTAGTGCCTATCGAGTTCCTTTGTACCAAACAAGAGGGTGTTTATTGAGATGGGGCACTTTCGTTTTCAATCTTTTAATCACAGTATAAGCTTAAAGGACAAAACTAACATGGTTACATATAGAAGTCTTGTCTTTATTTCAGCTGAAGCTTGCAAGAACGGCTCCTTGCTAGTTTTTTTAGATATCATTGAAAACTTTTATTTAGCAACCTGAGTTGCTTGCTTGAGATGAAGCGCTCACTATTAAAACGGCTGCTTACTCGAGTGATTTTATTTGATTTTTTTTGGCTGAACCAATGTAAGTAACGAGTGACACTAAATAAATATAGACCTCCAGGTGAAGAACGATAGGAACTGGTACGATTGGTTTTGTGATTTTTCGATATACATGGTTTTCTTCGTTCGGGAGGATGATAGTACACTTAATGAAAAATGATCAAATGCAATGAAAACTATTTTACTTTGGGAAGGGGAAGGAGGGCAACTGCTCCCCTGCTCTGTGCGACTTTGGATTTAGCTAGGTAAAAAGTTTCTGTATCAATTGGTCGAAATTGGGATAAATTTAAGTAAGCCTGGCTAATTTAAGGCCAAAATAGCCCAGTTCGGCCCCGCTTCTTCTTCACTCTTCGCAAGGGTCTAGTCCCCCGGAGCGCAGAGAAGAGCGAAGAAAAAGAGGGGGCCAGAACTGGACTAAGGCCAGAACTCCAGATTTCTTGGAAACCACCCGCCAACTCCTCCCTCCCATAAACCTAAAGCTAGGCATAACCCCAACCTTGAACCTTGCCCTAACCTAAGGGAGAGATGGGTGGGACATTTCCCCCGAGGCTGGAGGGGTATCGCGTAAAACTCCTGCCTTGGGTCCCTCATATTCAACCTGTACACCGACTGTAAGTTGTTTGACATTACCAAGGCCCACTTACCAGAGGTTCATTGCCACGCGAGCGATACTCGGCTGTTCGTGTTGTTTCGCCCAGATACATCTCTAGCACAGAGGAGGCTCTTGCTACCAATTCCCATTTAAATTGCAAAGTCGAGAGCTTTAATGACCCGTGATAAGCTTCATATTCCTGGTTGCCACTGATTACAATGACTATAGACTCGTCTTGATGTTAAATATTCACAAATACCGGCGAGATCTAAATCTCCGACAATACACAGAGCTGTGAATAGCTCATATCTACTCTGGAATTTATGAATATTTAACGTCAGGTCAAGGCTCGTGCTGTAAAATCGAGTCTATAGTCATTGTAGTCAGCGGCAACTGGGAATACGAAACTGGTCTATTCAGCGACACTAAAATCGAGGTTCTACTGGTTCGCACCCGCCATCAGCTACACGAAATTATGATCCGCGCAGCTTCACCTCCAAGCGTGTGGATGGACTCGGAACTTAAGTTAACACTCGTATTAACAAAATTTAGAGTGAAGCATATTATTGCAGATCATCTATAAAAATTGTGTACATATACCTTTTACCAATCGCGATGACTATTTTAATAGGCTCTTTTAAGAAGCGGGACCAAATAATAAACGTTTGAATGAATTGTTATGCCAGTTTCAAAGACATACTGCGTAGAGTGTCCAACCTACGGACTATTAAATTATTCGAGACGACCTCTAATGATACGGGAAGGCGCGAGGCGGTAGGGGGGTGTTAGGCAGAAAATGTTTAAATCTGAAAGCCTTAAAACGCCATTTCCAGCACGCTCAGGCCAATGGCTGAGTCAAAAAGCTTCCTAAAATTGTATTTTTTCTCCTTACCTTTGACAAGAGGTTCGTTGTCATCAGCTGTATTTTCAAATTTGATAATTATTGTCACACCCCTTTTAATGCTCGCAAAATACGATTCTGGTTCTTACCAAGGACCAAAAAGTGCACAGTGTAGTTTTATCTTCTGTACATTTATGCTCCGCGAGTTTACAGTCAGCTCACTGGATCGAACAGGCCAGCATTGTTATGTGTGGGTTTTTTTGTAGCTCTTGCGTCATTCACCATGACTGCAGCTTGGAATTCCACTGAATATCCAGTATTTGCTGTCAAATTTTATGATAATTTAACAAAAATATGTTTCGATGCCCGTTTGCTTGTGAGAGCTGTTCTTCAAAATCAGGATTCTCTTGCCCCGGCTGAAGTCGAGTCGGAATTCGGGGTTCTCGAGCAAAATCGGTACATTCTCACCTAATTCGGGACGGCTGGACACTCTGCTTGGGTGTTTTGAGGGGTCCAAGGGCATGCTTCCTCGAAAAATTAGAAATTTGAGTTCCTCAAACTGCTGGAAACTTATTGAAATTGTCAATTCTACAAACACAGCGTTGTTTTTGTACCACCCTAAAAGTTTTACTGTTCCATCAGGATCGGACCTTTTTGGCTCTTGGGGAGGTGCGTACGGGCCTGACTCTAGGAAATCGTGCACTTGCTATTGTGGCGCCAAATTATTAAAAGCTATTGGACTCTACCCGTCATGTTTCGCAACATCAAAAGCCTGCATTTTATTAAGCAAGCTAGCAGCAGCCGATTTTAGGTTTTGAGCTATAGCCGTATAGGAATAGTTCGTGTACTCTACGGTTTATACAATCTAGTTTCATAGTTTTATAGAGTTTGTTTTTAAAAAATAGTTTCTAGTTTTGTTGCTTAGTAGTTTTGTGTGTGATGCGCAATAGATCATCAGTATCTTTTTTATTTGCCCAAGTATGTATGCGGTGACTCTCAGGGGTGTTTGAAAAGTTTCGACGACCATCCTTGTCATATCTATACGGGAGCCCGCCCCGGCTCCTGGTCGAAGTCCTGATTCAGCATGATCTGTAGATCGGGTAGCTTTGTAATCACAGGCTGTTTATAGAAAGTGGAATGCATATCCCGGGAACATATTTAATCATCATATAAGCAGTCATATAAGTTAAAGCACTTGGCAAACGCGGAATTCGAAGACTAGAGATGGTGCCCAGTTTCCCGCGGCCTCACCTGCTGTGCGCATGTGCTGTGTGTAGTTCACACGTGATCTGCCGGTTGTAAGGAAGACAAGAGTGAATTGGAGGGAGTTTTACTACTTAAGTATGGCTTCTGGAGATGAATCGACGGCGAAAGAGCAAAAAGAACCGACAACCGAAGAGGTAAACTAGTATATATTTTGTCTGTGGCTGATCTGGTGACTTCTTTTGTGTCAAGATTTGCCATTTTGTCTGCCAAAATGGCGCGCGCGCCGAGCAACAAGTCCTCAATTGGTACCATTTGTGGCGGCTTTAAATACAAGGAAAAAACAGGCGAATGGATTTTTATCAATTTATTGTTTAAGTGCATCTTCTTTGCTTCATCTGATTTAAGTATAGCTCGGTGCTATGTTAAGAGTGATCATGTTCCGTTTTCCATTTGTGTATTTCGTTATTGTTTCGTAATGCTGATGTTCCTGAGCCACGAAAATTTGAGAGTCGCTACCATTTTACAACCCATTCAAACCAAATAGTTCGTTCTTTTTCACTTTGTCTAAAGCCAGAGACTCTGGTAATTTAATGTGCTATTTGTAGCCGCTGTTGTTTCTTTAGTAAATTTGAGTCGCATAACTCTCAAGGTCTTGGGCAGACGAAAAAGTGCCACTACATATGTACAATCATACAATGTACATTCCTGTCTGAAAACTTTTCATTTAAAATCAGCTCAATATTTTCTGACTTTCAATCGATTTTTTCTTTCAAGTTCTTATTTTTTGACTCTATTGTGTCTAAAAGTCTATCAATGCGGTTGCTCTTTTTAATGTTTATATATATTATGTTACATTATGTCAAAGAAAAGAAAATTTTAAATCAATCTCTTTCTTTTCAAAATAACAGTTTTAAGTGGGTTTTCTTAAGACGGTCTGCAGCCTAGCCCACAGCCGACCTGCGGCTGGATTGTGGCTTAATTTTTAAAATGATAAATTTTTAGAAAATAATATGAAAATTTCAAGAAGAAGGGTAAATTTAAGTGCCATACCAAAGTCATGCACAGTAGTATTCAAACATAGAAAACGATTTTTTTCAAAAGATGCAAATAGCACCATAACAAAAATTGGAAATCAAAAAGGACTGGGTATGAGTCATCAAAACTAAGTTAAAAATTATTAAAAATAGGCTCACAGCTTGATTTAAAAATGAATGAGTGACCAACATACATAAAATACAAAAAGTAAAAAGTTTTGGTTCCCCTTGTTTAAATCATGAATAATCTGGCACTCACACACATAACAAATGGGTTTGATCTACAAAAAGTGATACGGTATGTTATTGTATGGCTGACTGGTTTCGTGTGTTGTGATTGGTCAGTTCCAGGTCCGTAAGTAGTCGTACGGACCTCTGGCTTTCGATCACCTTTCCAAAACCAGAATAATCAACAAAGCCATATAATAAACATCCTACATGTATTAGCCTTGTTTGCTACCAATCTGGGAACATTGGCAGGCTATCATTTCTATCGATTGAAGAGATAAGAAATTTAAAACAAAATCAAAAATAGATATACATGTAAATGCACACAAATAGTAGTAAAGTGCGCCTCAATGACCTTGACCTGTAGTTGTTAGCGACTTAAAATTATACTGTGCATAATGGGTGACAGGACTGTTTTTATTATTATGTGAATTGTTCCGAAACTTGTAACACATGTCATTATTAATCCTACCCCTAGTTAAGTTAGCTTTTATGACTCAATAAATTGCTTTGAAGGCATCCAGGATTGCTTCAGACAATAAAGCAGCAAGAACTCATACGTTCCAGTCTATTCACTTGCTGTGCGGTTTTTACATTATATTTTGTTGTCAAACAAGGCAATTATGTAAATTTCATCAAGACAAAATGGCACTTGACTTTGCTTACAAAAAAACAAAATAATAGTAGTCATCAGTTATATGATTGAGATTGATTGAATTTTAAATCAGAAGAAAAAAGAATAAATTATTCCCTGGAATACACGAACATAACTATTACACATACTTTCCTTTGTGACAGTTATGTTTTGAGATCTGCTTGATATAGCAGAAGTTGAGGAAATGAGTACATAGTTATGCAAGGGTGAAACTCACTCTTAATTTTTGATGCATAAGCCATTTATTCCATTTTGGCACAAACACAGTGTGTTAATGAAACTTGAAGCTAAATTCAGGGACTGATTGTTTTGTTTCAATTGAAAAGTGAAATACGATTCATGTATAACTTTGTGAGTTGTACATTTGATTGATATATGTTATAGTCTGTTAAAAGGTCCCACACTAGTTAGAGTTTCAAAGATTATTGGTCAGCTTGTAACTATTCATTAAAAGGTCACAATGTTATGTAAAAATGGATAAAACTACACTGAATTTCATTATAAGAGTGTCAAAACCAGAGGTAAAATATTGTCCTGTACAATTTCCTTGGTCAGCAGTGTATTATTATTTTATTTGTCTTTTGAAACAATCTTTTTCTTGTTGTTGGTCCATTTTTTTCTGAAAAAAAATCCAAGAAACAAGAAAATAAATAGGTGTGGCCTTAATAAAGAATTTTTGGTACACCTCAATTTTCTCATTCAACAAGACCTTTGAAAAGCCCTATAGACCTTGAAAAC
Organism: Umimayanthus nakama; assembly: GCA_027574985.1. Taxonomy (NCBI): domain Eukaryota; kingdom Metazoa; phylum Cnidaria; class Anthozoa; order Zoantharia; family Parazoanthidae; genus Umimayanthus; species Umimayanthus nakama. Next base: position 1,116 of record JAOBRG010001041.1, on the reverse strand, counting down.
ACATGGAAAAGTCTAGTCTGGAATTTTGCCCTGCCTGTAAATTGTAGCCATTAGAGAAATCATCAAGTATTAGTTGTTTACTTAATTTAATTAAGCCATAAATTAGTTAATCAATTAATTTCACAAGAATCATCTGAAAAGATTGAGTGTGATTAAAGGAAGAAGAAGAAGATTAATTATAGTTATAGCACCATTTCAAACAAATAAAAAGGACTGCAAAGGTTTTTTATGGGTTGTTAGAGTCCATCTACCTGTATAAAAAAAGTTGTCATTGATTTGCAATTTGTAATAATTAAAGTTTTTGTTACACTCCTTTTTTTCTGCTTTAGGAAAAGAGTTCAACTGCTGTAGTTACCAAAGTGCCTCAGGCACCTAAGACGAAGCATCCACTGCAGAACAGATGGGCATTATGGTTCTATAAAAATGATAAAAGCAAGTCCTGGCAGAATAACCTACGACAAATTACTACATTTGATACTGTAGAAGACTTTTGGGCGTAAGTACTTCATTTAGCTCATTGTTTCACACACAAATCAGTAGTTCAAGGATGTAGCATTTTATACTTTGGTTGCCCAGTCACGTTTTTAAATTTATAAAGTACAAGTCACCTAGGATTCATCGCAATAACCATTTAAATTTTTTGTTTTATTTTCAATGAGCTTCCAGGTTGAAAATTAACTATAGTTATTTAGTGACATATGAACAACTGCTGGAAAACATTGATAAACATCTGTGAAGTGTTTTATTAAAGAGTACAATTTGAAGGTACAACTTTGACAATCATAAAAGTCAATTAACTGTAAGATACTGTCAGTAGCTTATTTTGCATAAAAACTCTGTAACATAGTTTTCTCGATGTTCTTTGGCCATGATTTTCCTTTATTCCATTCTATCAAAAATAACTGAAATGTTTGGATTCAGACTAACATCAAATTAATTGTAAATGAGCCTTTTCACCCTTTACACCAATTTGGCTCAGAACAGAAGCAATTGTGAACATTTTTTTATTTTGTTTTGATACTGGTGTACACAGTACATGTAGACACTCTTAGATGTCATTTGTCTGCAGAGCAAGTGTTAAATTTGTTTCGTTTATCCTAGCTTGTGTGATGATTG
>JAOBRG010001030.1:0-10015 GCA_027574985.1 Umimayanthus nakama | reverse complement strand
GCCATTGTTGGACTGGTGTTAACAAGACAAAGGACATAGAACAAAGATCGGTTGAACGTCACTGCAAAGAAGAAGGGGGAATGGAGGGTGGAGCAGGAAGTGGCGTTTAGCATAATCAAAATTTCATAAGTCGGCGAGTTAAGCACAAGACGGTTGCAAATCGCTTTTCTAGCCAATTTGAGCATACTTCAGTATATTGAAGTTATAGGACCAAGAAGTTGCAAAATGTCATGCATCGCCGAGTTAAGCACAAAAGCATTGCAACTTGCTTTTCTAGGCGATTTGAGCAAATTTCAGAATATTGCAGTTGTAGGAGCCAAAAGTGTCAAAATTTTATATCTCGCCGATTTCAGAGAGGAGTGTTGCAAATGTGTATTTTTAGCCAATTTGAGCATACTTTAGCATATTGCAGATATAGGACCCAAAAATTGCAAGATTTCATATCTCACCAACTTGGCTACTCGAGCGTTGCAAATCGCTTTTCTAGCCAATTTGAGTATATTTCAGCATATTGAGCTCTAGGACCCAAAAATTTCAGAATTTCATTTCTCGCCAAATTGAGCACCCCAAGTGTTGCAAATTGCTTTTCCAGGTGATTTGAGCATATTTCAGCCGTGAGAGACCAAAAAGTTTCAAATTTCATATCTCACCGACTTAATCACAAGAGTGTTGCAAGTTCTCTTTCTAGCCAATTTGAGCCTATTTCAGCATAATGCAGTTACAGGACCCAAAAACTTCAAAGTTTCATATCTCGGCAAGTTGAGCACCCGAGTGTTACAAATCGCATGTTTAGTCCATATGAGCATATCCCAGCAAATTGCAGCTTTAGGACCATAAAATTTCAAATTTTCACTTTTCACCGACTTGAGCACCTGACTGTCCCAGCATACTAAAGAATTAGGATCCAAAAACTTCAGAATTTCATAACTCGGCAAGTTGGGCACCCCAGGGTTGCAAATCGCTTTTCCAGCAGATTTGAGCATATTTCGGCAAACTGCAGTTGTACGACCCAAAAATTTCAAGTTTTCATGTCTCACTGATTTCATCAGGCAACTGTTGCAGCTTGCTTTTCTAACCGATTTCAGAATATTTCAGCATATAGCAGTTCAAGGACCCAAAAATTTCCGATTTTCGCATCTCCCTCGAGTTAACACCAGAGTGTTGCAAAGCGCTTTTCGAGCCGATTTGAGCATATTTCAGCATATTGCAACTGCAAGAATCAAAAATTACAAAGTTTCTTGTCTCGGGAGAGTTAAGTTCTCAAGTGTTGCAAATCGCATTTCCAGCCGATTTGAGCATATTTCAGCAAATTACAGTTGCAAGACCCAAAAATTTCAAAATATTTATGTCTCGGGAGAGTTGAGCACCCGAGTGTTAGAAATCGCTTTTCCATCCTATTTAAGCATATTTAGGCATATTGCACTTGTAGGACCAAAACAATTCACAATTTTAAACCTCGACGACATGAATACCCGTTTATTGCAAATCGATTTTCCAGCAGATTTAGGGATATTTCATTATATTGCAAAGGTAGGACCCAAGAGTTTCAAAACTTCATGTCTCGGCGAGTTGAGCACCCAGATTTTGAAAATTGCTTTTGTACCTGATTTGAGCATAATTCAGCATTTGGCAGTTGTAGGACCCAAATATTTTAAACTTTCATATCTCACCGACATGAGCATTTGAGTGTTGCAAATCCCCTTTGTAGCCAGTTTCAGCATATTTCAGCATACTGCAGTTTTAGGACCCAAAAATGTTAAAGTTTCATATCTCGGAGAGTTGATTACCCGAGTTTTAAAAATCGCTTTTCAAGCTGATTTGGGCATATTTCACTATATTGCAGTTGTAGGACCCAAAATTTTCAAAGTTTCATGTCTCGGCGAGCTATGTACACCATTGTTACAAATTGTTTTTCCATCCGATTTAAATATATTTCAGCATATTGCAGTTCTCGGACCGAAAATTTTAATAATTCATATCTCGGCGAGTTAAGCACCCGACTGTTGAAAATCGCTTTTCTAGCAGATTTGAGCATAAATCAGCAAATTGCAGTTGTATACCAAAAAATTTCAAATTTAAACATCTCACCGACATGTGCACCGGAGTTTAGCAAATCGCTTCTCTAGCCGATTCGAGCATATTATTGCATGTTTCCGTTGCAGGCCCCAAAAAATTTCAAAGTTTCATATCTCGGCGACTTGAGTACCCTAGTGTTGCAAACCGCCTTTCTAGCCGATTTGAGCATATTTCAGCATATTGCAATTGTAGGACAAAAAAACTTCAATGTTTCATATTTTGGAGAGTTGAGCACCCGAGTGTTATTAGATCGGTATTTCTAGGCGATTTAAGAATATTTCAGCATATTGCGTTTGTAGGACCCAGAACTTTCAAAGATTCATATCACGGCGAGTTGAGCACCCGAGTGTTGCTAATCGCTTTACTAGCCAGTTTAGGCATATTTCAGCATACTGCAGTTGTAGGAACCAAAAAGTTTCAAAGTTTCATATCTGGGCGATTTTGAGCACCGGACTGTTGCAAATCGCTTTTCTAGCTGATTTGAGCATATTTCAGCATATTGCAGATGTGGGGCCGAAAAGCTTCAAAACTTCATACCTCGGCAAATTGAGCACCCGAGTTTCTAGCCGATTTGAGCAAATTTCAGCATGTTGCAGTTGTAGGACCCAAAAATGTCAAAGTTTCAGATGACGGCGAATTGAGCACCCGAGTGTTGCAAATCGTTTTTCTAGCCGATTTGAGCAAATTTCTACATGTTGCAGTTGTAGGACCCAAAAATGTCAAAGTTTCAGATGTCGGCGAGTTGTGCTGCCTAGTATTGCAAATGGTTTTGCTAGCCGATTTTAGCATTTTTCACTATATTGCAGTTGTAGGACCCAAAAATGTCAAAGTTTCATATCTCGGACCGTTGATTATCCGAGTTTTAAAAATCGCTTTTCAAGCCGATTTGGTCATTTTTCACTATATTGCATTTGTAGGATCCAAAAACTTCAAAGTTTCATATCTTGGCAAGTTTAGCACCCGAGTGTTGAGAATCACTTTTCTAACCGATTTAAATATGTTTCAGCATATTGCAGTTCTAGGACCCAAAAATTTCAAATTTTCATGTCTCGGCGAGTTCAACACCCGAGTGTTGCAAATCGCTTTTCCAGCTGTTTTGAATATATTTCATATATTCCAGTCGATTTGAATATATTTTATATTTCATTGGTGTAGAATGGGCTACTTATCACGAATCTGAACTCGAAAGTCTTTTGCGACTAATATTTCTCGATTCATAAGCTTTTCTGTTTTCATGATTTTCCCTTCAAAATTTGCTGCAAAAAGCTGTAGCTAATGCAGTTTTGGGGAAGCCGCCGCGGGCCAACGGTGACTGTGACGTCACTGAAATGCGCTTATAACGAAGGTCCCGATCAACCAGTTTAAAGAAAAGCAAAAAGTGCTAGAAAGAAGGCTGCCTACGCATAGCAGTTGCGGTTTTTATAAACCTTAAAAATCGGCCATTTTTGGCATTTTAGCAAAGCGGGATCCCATGAAAACATTTTTGAAAACCCAAAATCTTAGAAATGGCTGAAACTTTGTTATTTGTAAAGGTATTCATACGACTTTGAGTACAGTTTGGAATTAATTTGCACGACTGAGTTTTTCAAAAAGTATCAACATTTGACGAGCCCTCAGGGCGAGTTAAATTTCAACTTTTTGAAAAAAACACTAGTGCAAATTAATTTCAAAGTGAACGAAACTATTCGTTTGATTACTTGCTAATATGATACATGAAAAAATGCAATGGACAATCATTAACCGGAAGTAAGGGTTCGTGTCTCTTTTTTTCGAATGTTTGGAAATTCTTTGGAAAACTTAGGAGAAAGCAACGGAGAGTGCAAAAACATACATTCCGACAAGTTTCCGAAATTTTAATGAAAAAGTTGAAATTTTTTGGAAAATATTCGAAAGTCTTCGGAAATCTTCGGAAATCTTCGGAGGTCTTAGGAACTCTTCGGAAATCTTCGGAAAAACCGTTAAATGTCAAAAAGTGCTAAAAACAACATTCCACGGTTTTTTGAAATTTTTTTGAAATCTTCGGATATTTTCGGAAGTCTTCGGAAATCTTCGAAAAATACCGGTAAATTTTGCCAGGTGATCAAAACAACATTTCCGTACTTTCTGAAATTTTTTTGAAATCCTTGGAAATTGTTGGAGGTCTTCGAAAGTCCTCGGAAATCTTCGGAAATCTTCGGAAAGATTCAGAAAATGTCCGAAAGTTCTCAAAATGATCATCAAAGACTTTTTAAATGTTTTTGAAAATTTTCGGAAATCCTTGGAAGGGTTCGGAAGTGCTCGGAAAAACTCGAAACCCTCGGAAACTTTTCGAATGTTATGGGAGGCTTATAAAAATTTTATAATATTCCAATCTATCACAGCTGTGGACTGAAGATCAGATTGGAAAACTTTGATTTTCAATTTGCGCTGGTATTACGCTTTTTGCACTGGTATTACGCTTTTTGCACTGGTGTTACTTTTTAACTGAACTGCTCTCAGCCAATCATAGTCAAGTAGTTTATTCATGTATGTTATTAGATGTAAAATGCGCTGCTGCTCACGAATCTGATTTCGAAAGATTCCTGCGACTAATATTTCTTGAGATATAAGCTATTCTGTTTTCATAATTTTCCCTCCAAAATTTCAGCATATTGCAGTTATACGACCTAAAAATTTCAAAGTTTCGTATCTTCGTGAGTTGAGCACCAGAGTGTTGCAAATCGCTTTTCTAGCCGATTGAATCACATTTCAGCATATTGCAGTTGTAGGACCCAAAAATTTCAAAGTTTCATAGCTCGGCGAGTTGAGCACCCAAGTGTTACAAATCGCTTTTCTAGCCGATTGAAGCATTTTTCAGCATATTGCAGTTGTAGAACCCAAAAACTTTAAAGTTTCATATCTCGGCGAGTTGAGCACCCAAATGTTGCAAATCGCTTTTCTAGCTGAAATTAATCATATTTCAGCATATTGCAGTTGTAAGACCCAAAATATTCAAACTTTCATATCTCGGCGAGTTGTGCACCCGAGTGTTGCAAATCTATTTTCTAGCCGTTTAAAGCGATTTTCAGTAAATTGCAGTTGTAGGACCCAAAATCTTCAAAGTTTCATATCTCGGTGAGTTGAGCACCCAAGTGTTGCAAATCCCTTTTCTAGCCGATTGAAGCATTTTTCATCATATTGCAGTTGTAGAACTAGAATATTTTAAAGTTTCATTTTTCGGAAGTTGAGCACCAAAATATTTCAAATCGATTTTCTAGCCGATTTGAGCATATTTCAGCATATTGCAATTGTAGGACCCATAAATTTCAAAGTTTTAGATCTCGGCGAGTTGAGCACCCGAGTGTTGCAAATCGCTTTTCTACCCGAGTTAAGCTTATCTCAGCATATTGCAGGTGAAGGACCCAAAAGTTTCAAACAGTAACATATCGGCCATTTCAGAACCCGAGTGTTGGAGATCGCTTTTCTAGCACATTTGAGCATATTTCAGCATATTGCAGTTGTAAGACCACCAAATTACAAAGTTTCATATCTCGGCGAGTTGAGCACCCGAGTGTTGCAAATTTCTTTTCTGGCCGATTGAATCACATTTCAGCATATTGAAGTCGTAGGACCTAAAAACTTCAAAGTTTCATATCTAAGGAATTTTAGCACCGGAGGGTGGCAAATCGTTTTTCTAGCCTATTGAAGCAAATTTCAGCATATTGCAGTTGGAGACACTAAAAAATTTTAAAGTTTCATATCTCGGCGAGTTGAGCACCCGAGCGTTGCAAATCGCTTTTCTAGACAACTGAAGCATTTTTTCAGCATATTGCAGTTGTAGGACCAAAAATTTCACATTTTTATATTTCGGCAAGTTAGGCACCCAAATGTTTTAAATCGATTTTCTAGCCGATTTGAGCATATTTCATCATATTACAGTTGTAGGACCCAAAATCTTCAAAGATTCATATCTAAGCGATTCGAGCACCCGAGTAAAACAAACCGAATTTTTAGTCGATTGAAGCACATTTCAGCATATTGCAGTTGTAGGACCCAAAAATTTCAAAGTTTCATATCTCCGGGAGTTGAGCATCCGAGTGTTGCCGAACGCTGTTCAAGACGATTTCAACATATTTTAGCATATTGCAGTTGTAGGACCCAAAAATTTCAAACTTTCATTTCTTGAAGAGTTGTGAAACCGAGTGTTTCAAATCGCTTTTCTAGCCGTATTAAGCATATTTGAGCAAATTGCAGTTGTATGCTCCCAAAGTTTAAAACTTTCATATCTCGGGGAGTTGAGCACCCGAGTGTTGCAAATCGCTTTTCTAGCCGATTGAAGCATTTTCAGCATATTGCAGTTGTAGGACCCAAAAATTAAAAACTTTTATACTTCGGCAGGTTGAGCACCCAAATATTTCAAATCGATTTTCTAGCCGATTTGAGCATATTTCAGCATATTGCGATTGTAGGACCCACTTTTTCAGAAGTTACATATCTCAGCAATTTGAGAACCTGAGTGTTGCAAAACGAATTCCAGCCGATTTAAGCACATTTCAGCATAATGTACTTGTAGGACATAAAAATTTAAAAGTTTCATGTCTCGTCGAGTTGAGCACACGAGTGTTGCAAATCGCTTTTCTAGCCGATTTAAGCGTATTTCAGCAAACTGCAGTTGTAGGACCCAAAAACTTCAAAGTTTTATACTTCGGCTAGTTGAGCAACCGAGTTATACAAATCGCTTTTCTAACAGAAATTAAGCATATTTCAGCATATTGCTGTTGTAGGACCCAAAAGTTTCAAACTTTCATTTTTTAACGAGTTGTGCACCCGAGTGTTGCAAATCTCTTTCTAGACGTATTAAGCATATTTCAGCATATTGCACTTGTAGGATATAAGAATTTGAAAGTTTCCAATCTCGCCGAGTTGAGCACACGAGTGTTGCAAATTGCTTTTCTTGCCAATTTAGGCGTATTTCTGCAAACTGCAGTGGTAGGACCCAAAAATGTCAAACTTTCATATCTCGGCGAGTTGAGCACCCGAGTGTTACAGAACGCTTTTGAAGACGATTTCAGCATATTTCAGCATATGGCAGTTGTTCGACCCAAAAATTTAAAAGTTTCATATCTCAGCGATTTGAGCACCTGAGTGTTGCAATCGAATTTCTAGCCGATTTAAGCACATTTCAGCATATTGTACTTGTAGGACAAAAAAATTTCAAAGTTTCATGTGTCACCGAGTTAAGCATCCAAGTGTTCCAAATCGCTTTTCTAGCCGATTTAAGCACATTTCAGCATACTGCAGTTGTAGGACCCAAAAATTTCAACCTTTCATATCTTGGCGAGTTGAGCACTTGAGTGTTGCAAATCGCTTTTCTTGCTGAAATAAACCATATTTCAGCCTATTGCAGTTGTAGAACCCAAAAACAGCAAACTTTCATATCCCGGCGAGTTGTGCATCCGAGTGTTGCAAATCTCTTTTCTAGCCGTATTAAGCGTATTTCAGTATATTGCAGTTGTAGGACCCAAAATTTGGAAACTTTCATATCTCAGCGAGTTAAGCACCCGAGTGTTCCAAATAGCTTTTCTTGGCCCATTGAACAATTTTTCAGCGTATTGCAGTTGTAGAACCAAAAAATCTCAAAGTTTTATATCTTGGCCATATGAGTACCCTAGTGTTGCAAATAGCTTTTCTAGCCGATTTAAGGCCGTGTTACACGGGTCAGTACGCAACATCTTTTTTACGCGCAACAATGTTGCTCGAAAATACGATTGTCTTGTTACACGCCATTAATTGCCACACCGTTTTGCCTCGTAACATTTTTATGCTAGATAGAACTTCCATGTGGGCTGGTAAGTTGCATCGTTTTTCTTTCTCTTTACTTCTCTCATCATGGAAGCTTGCAAACTTTTCCAAGGCGCGAAGATATCTGTTTCCGTAAACTGGAACCCAAATAATTGAAGAAGATCGTCCAGCGCAGCCTTTTTCTCCACCTTGCTTGCCTTCTCACTTCGCCACAGGCATTACTTATCAATCATGGTTGCTAAAAGTAGCCATATCTCCTCGTCATTCAAACGACTCCGCCGCTCTGCCACGGATTCTGCGGTCTCCTCCACTATCGATTCTTGTTCCGCCATCTTGCCTGTTGACACTGCCTCGTATGCATGTAACGTGTTGCATTTAAAAACGATGGCGTGCCTGATACACGCGTCGTTTTTCTGAAAATTTGTCAATTTTTGTTGCGAGATTTTGAAATTGATTCAAAATCTTGCAACATGTTGCCATCCAGAATGTTGCGCGTAAAAATGATCTCAACACTATGTTACACGACAATAGTTTTTTCGCTAAACATTGTTGTGCGAGAAAACGATGTTAGGAACTGACCCGTGTAAAACGGCCTTTAAGCAAATTTCAGCATATTACAGTTGTAGGACCCAGAAATTTCAAACTTTCATATCTAATCAAGTTGACAATCCGAGTGTTGCAAATCGCTTTTCTAGCCGAATTAAAGCATATAACAGCATATTGCAGTATATTGCAAGACGATTTCAGAATATTTCAGTATATTGCAGTTGTAGGATCAAAAAATTTATAAGTTTCATATCACGGCGAGTTGAGCACCCAAGTGTTGCAAAACGCTTTCCTAGCTACATTAAGCATATTTCAGCATATTGCAGTTGAGGGACGCAAAAATTTCAAAGTTTCATATCTCGGCGGGTTGAGCACCCGAGTGTTGCAAATCGCTTTTCTACCCGAATCAACCATATTTCAGCATATTGCATTTGTAGAAACCAAAATTTTCAAAGTTTCATATCTCGGCGAATTGAGCACCCGAATGTTGCAAATCGCTTTTCTAACCGATTTGAGCATATTTCGGCATATTGCAGTTGCAGTACATACAAATATCAAACTTTCATATCACGGCGAGATGAGCACCGAAGTGTTGCAAATTGCTCTTATAGCCGAATTAAGCATTGTTCAGTATATTGCAGTTGTAACACCAAAAAAGTTCAAAGTTTCATATCTCCGCAACCTAAGCACCCAAGAGTTACAAATCACTCTTATAGTCGAATTAAGCATATTTCAGTATATTGCAGTTGTAACACCCAAAAATTTCAAAGTTTCATAACTCGGCGACCTGAGCACCAAAGTGTTGCAAATTGCTTTTCTAACCGAATTAAGAAAATTTAAGCATATTTAAGTTGTAGGACCCAAAACCTTCAAACTTTCACATCTCAGCAGGTTGAGCAACCGAGTGTTGCAGATTGCTTTTATACACGAATTGAGCATATTTCAGAATTTTGCAGTTGTAGGACTTAAAACTTTCAAAGTTTCTTATCTCGACAGGTTGAGCACTCGAGTGTTGCAAATCGCAATTCTAGCCGTTTTAAGTATCTTTCAGCATATTTCAGTTGTAGGACGAAAAGATTTCAAACTTTTATTTCTCGGCCAGTTGAGTACCCGAGTGTTGCAAATTGCTTTTCTAGACGATTTAAGCATATTTTAGCATACATTGGTTTTAGGACCCAAAACATTCAAACTTTCTTATCTCTGCAGGTTGAGCACCCAAGTGTTGCAAATCGCTTTTCTACACGAATTAAGCATATTTCACCATATTGCAGTTGTAGGACTCAAAACGTTCAAAGTTTCTTATCTAGGCAGGCATAGCACCCGAGTGTTGCAAAACGCTTTTAAAGCAGATTCAAGAATATTTCACAATATTGCTCAGTTGTAGGACCCAAATATGTCAAACTTCCATATCTCGGCGAGTTGAGTACCCCAGTGTTGCAAACCGCTTTTCTAGCCGGTTTAAGCATATTTCAGCATATTGCAGTTCTAGGATCCAAATATGTCAAACTTTCATATCACGGTGAGTTGAGCACCCGAGTGTTGCAAATCGCTTTTCTTCCGTTTTAAGCAGATTTCAGCATATTGCACTTGTAGGACCCAAAAATGTCAATGTTTCATATCTCGGCGAGTTGAG
>JAOBRG010001019.1:0-10016 GCA_027574985.1 Umimayanthus nakama | reverse complement strand
TCTCGGGAAGTCCCGAAAATGTGAGCTTGAATTTTGTACAATCTTCTCTCCTCTTTCGCCGCGACTGATACGCTTCTCCAACCGCAGTTGCGGAAAGATCAGACCAGGAAGCTGCCATAGTGGTTTTTGCTGACTTTTCTGTTTATGTTCAGTTTTGTAAGATGTGATACAAAATAATCAAAGGGCTCCCATCTATCGGTTTTATACAATTTTTCTTTTTAACTGAATAAAACTTCCGCTCTATTAGGCAGGAGTTGAAGTTCAAACCTTGTCCTTGCTATACTCGCTCCATTCTAAAAATTGCAAATTAAAGTAGACTCTACAGTCATACTCAATTTTAAGTGAAACCGACTGCTGTACACAGAAACTGAAAAGAAGCCTTGAAATATTTGCTAAAAATTGAGAAACATTCGTGACGACGATTTGTCTCAGTGCAGTGCCGGGAAACCCCGAAAACTTTATTTGAATTTCAAATTTGCATAATTTGAGTCGACGGCGGCGTGCCAACTTCCAAATAAGGAAGTTCGCACGTCTCTGAGTCTTGCGAGCTTCAGGTGATCCCTACCCATTCTCTCTTTGGCTTTCGTCTCGCGTCCCGGTGGTCTGGTTCAGCGGTACTACCGTTGGGAGTACAAACGATTTACAAACGAACTTAACAACAAACCAACAACCGAAAACGCATGGATAAAAATGGCAAATATTTGGGATTTATCGAAGCAGAACGAAGCGATAAAACACACAATACAACAAAGGTGCTGGTATATAAAGGAGATAATTTTATTAAAATATGAGTACAATGTCTTCCACACCTCATGGTTAGATTAGATCTTTCTCATTGTGATATGTTTGGTAGCCGGGAAAACACAGTTAATATTAAACCTATAGCTGTTAGACGGCTCCCTTCAGTCATTACAAGACTGCAAAAGGTGGAAATCAACTGTTGTGATTAAAGTTCACTTCTCTTCACGGTGAGTGAAGTTTTTCTCAATGTTTTACAACTTTCGTGATTATATAAACTATTAAGGAATTTTACTTTGAATAAGATTTATAAAATGAATTTTTACACAACCCACAGTCAGAGCTTCCGTGTTAGATCAGATCTACGATCGACAGTCAGATTTTCACGGATTATGTTAACTTAAGTTGTTTCTTCCTTGACTTAAGAGACAAGGGAGAAGCGACTTCGAAATAATATAATACGCTTCCAGTCGATTAAAGTCGCTTAATTCTGTTTCCATTGCAAAGGATAGTTGTTGCTGTGATCGGTGTATTGTGATTTCTTGTATTCTTTTGTTACTGAAGATAAATTAAAAAACATTATATCTACTTTGCGGAAGTTTGTACGCATTTGGCACCCTGAACTCGTGCTTTCAATTGTTTAAAACGCTACCTGGTTTGCTCAAACTATTTCTCAATGTCTTTATTCATGCTGAGCAAGGGTGCTAGATGAAAAAAAGTTCTTGAAATCTTTAATATTAAAAACAAACAATGTCGAGGGAAAAAAAATCATCAAAACTTCTCTCATCGCAGTAACTTAGACTCAGTTTACAACAGTTTTAGTGGAGTTCGTTTCAAAGCGTACGAGAGACTAGTTTCTCTTTGTATTTACGTTTAGCAGTACTTGTTAAAACACGTTCGTGCACGCTTTCAACACGATAGGATCTCTAAGCAATGTTTTTAAAAATATATATCAATAATGGCATTTTTCCAGTATTATTTAAATTTATTTTTCAGTTCCGTTTCACATCGATGCCCACGCAGCGTTCTGTCACGTTCGTTTTAGACGTTCGAATTCTCGATCTGTTTTGAAAAAGTAATATGATTCTATTCTAGCTATAAAGTTAGGTTGTTTGTTAATCTGAACAAGAAGCTGGGGGATCCCTGGGCAAGTCGGGGCTACGGTGTTCATATAATGTTTGTCCGTATAACAAGGAAAAGCGTGAGTTAACTGATATAGTGACCCCATTTAGCAGTTAAATCTATTTTATTTTTAGTCTGACACTTCTGGCGCGTTCGATTAACTCTATTCTGGAATAGGAATAAGCAAAATAAAAACTTTGTTCAATCTGATTGGCCGTAATTCCTGCCAAGTTAGAAGAACAGCACAACTGAGTTATATCTCTCGCCCCTGTCATTACTCAATTTAATTAGATAATTGATTGTTCTGCGAATCAAGAGAGAATTTTGAAATGTTGAATTTTGAAAAGTTTTGGGTCATTCGAATACACCCTTACTATAAATAAAGGTTATTTTTATATCATTTATATTAATTTTATAATAATAAAAATAATAATAATAGTAATGATAAAAATAATAATAACAATAACAACAACAATAATAATAATGATGATGATAATAATAATAATAACTATAATAATAATAATAACAATAATAACAATCATAATAACAATAATAACATTGTTTTTATTATTACTATTATTATTATTATTGTTGTTGTTGTTGTTATTGTTATTGTTTTTGTTATTATTACTATTATTATTATTATTATTATCATTATTATTATTATCACTATTATTATACTGGATATTGCTCAGATGTACTTCAATGTTAAATGATATTTCTATCCGTTTTCTCTACATTAAAGAAAGCAATAGTTTCCTACTCTCAGCCTTTGAGCGTACACTCACCGTTGTTATAAACAAGACTTTTATAAAACAAAAGTTATGTAGATTCTGGACTGAGCTCCAAACAGCAATTTTAGCGATATAATTTTTTTTACATAGCTTCTGCTATATGACACTTTTTACAAACGCACTATATGTTTACTTCGATTTTCGGGTTTTATCATGTGTTGTTTAACACATGCGAATAAATATAGCAATTACGTTCCAAGTGACTCTTCAAATTTTTTATATAGTTTTTAGTGTTTTTAACACGACCTCGCAAGTTACCTGGCACAGTACGACCACAAGCAAAAAAACGAGAATGTGAGCTGACGTTCAACTCGTTGCCCTAGGCGCGAGTAGAAAGTTCGAATTCTATCAAAATTTGATAGGCAATGTAGTCAATATTTTACTAAGTTTTTGTTTCACTTGTCTTATTGTAATTATTTTTTATTTTGTCCTCTTTTTATCATAAGTAGTTTTTAGTTTGCTTTACATTGGTTTTATTTTTTACACACAGAGTGTTTCCTGATGGGTTGTTGTGCAAGTGTAACCGCTCCTCCTCCCGAGTGGGTAGGGATCTGGTCAGGAGGAAATCCTTCGAACTTCATACAGTTACAAATCTGCGAGAATGGGCGAGGAGGTTACATGAGGGTCACAGGAAACAGCCGTGTTGAATGTGGTCCAGGATGGTAAGCTAACATGAGTTTGGGGTTCTTGCTTCCTTGACATTGGATTATTAGAAACTTCACAACAGTTTCTTAATCAGTGACCTTTTACAACTAGTATAGCAGTAAAAAATACCGTACAACTTAGAACTGTGATTTTGTAGAACGTACTTTCTAGATAGAGAACTTGACCTATGCAAGTGACCGTGGACATTTCAAAGTGCTATTTGAGGAGCAGGCTTACAGATTAATTGACTTTAGAAATGTGTATTGATTATTACAATTTGCGTAGACGTACATGTAGAAGTTACAATGCAATTATCAACAAAGTTGTAGACCGATTTTTACTATCAAAGAAAAGTGGCACATTTATATAGCGCTATCTCCAAATGACCATGCTCAGAGGCGCTTTGCAATGATCAGTTTACCCCCAGCGGACCGGTAGCATATGAAGGCGCGCCTCTGGCAGCCGCTTCAAAGCGAATCATGTATGCTGGTACTCACTTTACCGACCCTGGAACTCGGCTATTTGATGTTATGGATTTTTTCTGAGCCTTTCAAATCTTAGCTTTCAAACAGGATGCAGCGTTTATTCGAGGGCGGCATTTGTTAGTATTTTGGCTCTCAGGTGCGGCGTTTAATCGAGGGCGGCGTTTATTCGAGGAAATACGGCAACTAAACCTTAGCTGGAAAGTAAGTCACCCAAACATTCAAACCTCGACCAAGCTGGTGATTGAACCGGGAACTTTAGGATTGGGAAGATGAGATCTTAACCACTGCGCCAACTCCTCCGTTCCCGTAATTCTGAAGGTGGCTGAAGAGTTTTAATATCATCGAGAAAGATATCAAAAGTGAAAAAGCCAGCTATCAAAACAGTATACATAATTGACATAAATCAACACAAGGGTATAAAAAAATCCTCTTCAACTACTCTTCACCGGTGGGAATGCTACCAGTGTCGAGGTCATATTGTTTGACTTCCAGAAAGTCTTCGATAGAATAGACCACAACATTTTTGTTGGTAAACTGAAGCACCTCAACATCAAGCCAACTGCCTTTAGCAGGATGCTTCGTTTCCTGACCCAACGACAGCAGAAGGTCAAAATTTCAGCCAACTTGTTCTCTCAGTGGCATCACGTCCCATCTGGTAAACCATCAGGCAGCAAGTGAGCGGGATCCTTGGTCGTTCTTGTTAATGATCAGAATGACTTGAGTGTAAGCCGGCCAACTTTTAACTTTTTAAAATCCGTTGATGATACGTCCGCTGATGACGGAAGTGGTTCCCAGAATGTCACCCAATGTTATCCAACCCGCAGCTGATGAAATGGTAGTGTGGTCTGATCTAAATCGCTTCCAATTGCACTCAACCAAATTTAAAGAGCTCCATATTGACTTTGCCAGACACGAAAAGTTTGATAGACCATTAGGCAGACAGTCAGACAGACAGACATATCGTCAGAGAGATAGGCAGATCGATAGAAAGGAAAAAACAGGAAAAAAACGAGAAAGCAGCGAATGTGGAGTTAGTGAAAACATTAGCAGAAACACCGCTCTCACCTGAATCGGGCCCAGACTGTTTCTTCTGCAAATTTTCTGGGAAACCACCAAATTAATGAATTGTTTAAATAGATAAGAAAGCTCGCAGTCGGTATCACGTTGCGAGACCGAACATACTGAATGAGCTGGAAAACACGATGTTGTTGAGAAAGCAAACCCAGCTATTTTAAAACTAACTGTTACTACTGCGTTTGTAGCTAAGTGATTTTAATGGGGAGTTTATCATTCATCGTTGCTAATACATCAGGGAAACAGCAAGTTTAACCACGATCCGCAGGTCTGTTATCAATATACATTTTATAGCCGGAATAGCACCCACTTTTGGAATCAATGTGCTGTTCTACGCATGAAACATTTTAGTGAAAACACTCAACGGAAGAATTTCTGAAAAAGTACGCTACTGAGGAGTTTCCATAAAACATCTGCTTCAGTGTATGCCCAAAATATATTACCGGTTTCTAATCAGTGCGTACATTCTTCTTCCATTCATTTTTTCTCATTTATATTTTTAAAAGTAAAAACATATACCTTTCTACGCTCTTTTGAAAATAACCAAACAAATGACTTCTAGTTTTTTGTGTTATTTTACGAGAAGCCTTGCAATATCTTCAATAATGTACACTCTTTAATGCAAAGTGAGCAAAGTGACTTCCAACACTTTGCATTTTTTCTATTTTTGTTCCAATGCACCATTTACCAGCTACGGATGGATAGGTCAGCAAATCAAATGAAAGTTTGTGCAATTTACAATTATGCAACGGTAATAGGTGCCTACTTACAAAAAAAATCTTTGGAACTCGTGAAAAATCCTTGAACTTCTAGATTAGCAACGGCTGCATACAAATCCTTCAAAAAAAACCCCGCCAACCGCGTTTAACGTACGTTTTGAAAAAATGTTAAATCGGTAACATATTTTATCCCACTGAGACCAAATGAATTTAATTTTCATTGTCAAACGTGTCCAAAGATATTTTTCTTGATGTTCGCGTGTGTACCCTTAGAATTAAACGCATCGTATTCAACGAGCTTACAATCGAGCAAAGAGAAAGGATTTTCTCTCGCAGTGTTAGCTGTAACTGCAAAAACAATTGTAAGATTCAGTACTTACAAGTTATCAAAAGCTTCCTTTAACTTGACAGTTAAGGAGAAGATTTATTGTAGATCGATGGTATTAGTAACGATTTGACATTATGATCTCTATCATGGCTTGAATCTCCCGTTCAAACCATTTGAGGCTTTCTTTCTCTTTTTTGAAAATTTTGCCAGTTGATTTTTGTTTCACCCATATTTCTTTGTTCCAAAACCTACCTCGAAATCTTGTTCTCACCAAGAACCGTCACATTTTTGTTGAATTAGATACCAAATGCTCACGTCACAGCTTCTATCTTTTCTCGTTGTAAAGTCTCTTCAATATGGCTAGTTTCTTTTTCTGCAGCGAGTTTTGTCGAGGATAACTATATTCGTTTATGACGCAGATCTGCGCGCGCAAAGCTGCCATTGGTTGGTTCAGTATTCTCTGTACAGTCTTGTTTCATTTCCTCGCGCTTGTTTTGCTTTGAGCTTAGTTACTACATGCATATTAGAGAGCGAAATTCAAATGTGTCTTGAACATGAGTATTTCTGAAACAGTCAGCTGGTAACAAGTGAGGTTTCTAAAATGTACAAGACTTTAACTTACTATCAGCTCAGCCTCCGTTTTAGGTTCTGAAAGAATTTTGAATCTTTTAGAAAAAATATAGTTTTAATTGAAAGACCAAAATATTTTGCGTTTACATTTGAAGTTTTTTGGAACTTTTCGCTAATTTAAAGCTTCGTAGATAGAAGAAGAAAAAGAATACTTTTTTTTATTTGTACCCAGAGTTACAAAGTGTAGTTACATGAATGTGATATAGATAAATAGATTGATAGAAAATAAAACTACAGTATACTCTCTGCAAATATTGAGAATTGGGTACTAGCTACCTACAATAACCATAAGGGCTAGAAACTAGGCAGCCATTATTTCGTCTCAGAGAACATTCAAATATACACACACGAACAAAGCAAAGAGCAATTAGGGCATGCTAAGCAAAGCAAGAATAAGCAATGATGGTGAGTTAATAACTTACTACATAACTTCATAGCAATTGGATTATTATAGATAGTAGATGTTCTAGCTAGATAGCGCTTGAAAGCGGTTGAGTTTTCATCTCTTGTTCACACTAAAGCGATTAAAAACGGTAACATTTGTACCGGGAGAAGGAGACACTTGAAAACGTATTCTTAAGAGAAACGTTTGAAAACTCACCTTGCATCGTTTTGGTGTGAAAAATCGAAAACGAAGTAAACGGTTATTGGTTTAAAGATGTTATCTAAATTTCAACACACAAACACGATGCGAAAAATAATCAAACGCCAGTAAACAGTAAGCAATAGTTTCAGACTGTCCTGGAGTTCATGGGCTCGCATCTCAATGGTAACAGAGATTTTTTTCTTTCTCCGTGTGGGTCAATTTCCTTCCCAGGGCTAACGTTCAGAATGCATGTGAAATGGGAAATTAATACTGAGCACCTCAACTCACCACACTTAAACCACTATACTATACAGTTTCAGATTTGCCTTCTTTTAATAAGTATGCATTACAACGACATTATTAAACAGCAACAATTTTTTTTTATTGATCGGCCTTTTGTAAAAAAAACACATTAAGTAACAAAACAATTTTTTGAAAATAAATTAAGGTACAGGACAAAAAAAAAGACTGCCAGGGCATGTCTAAGTTGGACGACCGTATTTTAAAATTATGCAGCAAAATGGTGTGCATAATAATAGGGTCAGTAAGGCAGACAGGTACACACACAGACACGCACATACGCAACACACACATAAAGATATAACTGGCGGGTAGATAAGAATATTAGTGAGCGCGCTAGGTAGGAGAATAAATTATTCAAAGTTGGCTGTTGTTAGATAAGAGATTTTTTTTAAAAAAACAAACTCTGAAATGCTACAGGATTTGAATTACTCGTCGATAGAATTCCAAGTTTTTGGGCTTTGGAATTTTAAACTAATTAGTCTACTGTTTGTGCGAGACGATGGCAGTGCAAACGAGGATTTGTAAGCCAATCTAGCTTTATAATTATTGACATTTCTAACAGGGGTGGAATTTATTCATGAAAACGGAAATAAAGAGTTTTACTATGTCAAGGAATTTTTAAATTTTAATGATTTAAAAGTAGGACTAGTGTGTTCAGTGAAAGACAAAAAGGTGACTATATACGGATAGCACGTTTTTGTAGTATGAATAAAGGATTTGCATTTGACTCATAGGTGTTGCCCCAAGCAACTAGTTAATATACAAAAAATTGATAAATAAGTGCATAGTAAAGACTTTCAAATGTGTATTAGTATTAAAAAATATCTTAGTTTGGAAATTAGACCAATGCTCCTTTTAGTTTTTTCATAACATAAGTCTAGCACCACACCAAGATATTGAATATAATATTCTTCTTTTAAGGGTTTATCATTTACAGGCAGTTTTGTTTTAAATTTTTTTTTTCGTTTTGGTTGGTGAAAACAATTAAAAAGTTTGACTTGGAAATGTTCAAAGAGAGCTGGTTAGCTGTTCTCTTTTAAATAGGCCTCTGTAACCTCGCTCAACCCTTCGCTCCTGTTTTAGGCTTTCCCCCTCACAGTCATACAAAGTGAGGACGCAAGCGATATAGTTAGACGGAAGAACTTAAGAAGATGAATGAAAGAGAGGAAATAGTTCGTTCCTCTTAGTCTGCTCTTCCGTTTGTGCTTCCGTCTTTGTTTTTTGAACGCTACTCGCGCTTCCGCTACTGTCGCCATTTCAATAAAATCTTTAAACAGGAAGTTTCGTTGTAAAAGGGACTGGTCAGACCACTCACAAGTTTCATTGGCATCCAGGCCTCTCTGAAATTGTGATTCATCGATTTCTAACTCTTACGTGTTGCTAATAGCTCAAAATTAAAATTAAACATATGAATGCAAAGTAATGAAGTTGGAGCTGTCAAGTTGGCCCTAAGTTACGAAACATTTGTAACAGTCATTACCCTGCTACTACCCTACTACTTCTTTATTTCACAATATGAAACTCCACGTTTTAAAATGTAACTGTTTAGAAATAGAAGACTCGTATAGACGCCAAGTTAGTCATTTTAAACTGGAGCTTTCAGGCATGAAAAGAAGATTTTACATTGTTACTTCCTGTTTTGTGTTTTGCAGTGTTGGATTTGATGGCTACGACACGGACGAGCTGCGCTTGACTGGCTGCTGCAGCTGCGGAATACGTCACAGGATTGATTCACCCCCCACGTTCGATCACGTGGTACTAGACGGCATTCAACTTGCTAAACGTACAACTTCAGGGATATCGATTCCACTGCCGAAAACTACACAGCCAAGCTAAATCTTACAACCGCAATTTTATGAACAATGTAATAAACCGACTTCAACTAATTAGCTAGTATGTAAACCGAAAAAGACTTTGAAAAAAGACTATTTTTCCTGTGTGGCAAGTACTGTATTTTTTCGATTTAACGCCTGGCTCTGACTGAGACGTCGCAATTTGTAATACCTGTCGCAATTTGTAATAACGGTCGTCGTAATTTGTAATACCTGTCGCAATTTGTAATAAAGGTTGTCGCAACTTGTAATAACGTACCTGTCCCAATTTGTAATAACCCCTTGTCGCAATTTGTAATAAAGTGAGCTGTCGCAATTTGTAATAACCCGTTGACGCAATTTGTAATAAAGTGAGCTGTCGCAATTTGTAATAACCCCTTGTCGCAATTTGTAATATTTTTTCCAAACAATGTTTTATCAATAATTTTACCATTTTCATGCATCTCAGAGTGTTTAAGCGACCAAAGCTTCGGTGACATGTTTTGTGAACAAAAACTTTATGTGTGGCATGATGACGTCACAAGTCACGTGACTATGTTAAAATTATTTATTTCGCTTGTTTCTTGCTTATTTTGAAAAATAAGAGTGGCAAACTATGCAAACATGTCATATACGACTCAAGGATGCTTGTTTCTTGATAATGTCACAAGTCATGTGACTATATCAAACTTAGCAGGTATGTACATTTGTCTACGTGTATTTTTGATGGACTATGCTGTAGTCCCACACTAAATACCCCGTTTGTGATCAACGATTTAAA
>JAOBRG010001018.1:0-16370 GCA_027574985.1 Umimayanthus nakama | reverse complement strand
GAGATAGGGCATGTGTTTTGACTCATGTGACCCCCCTAATAAGCTCCCAAAATGGGATGGGGCATGTGTTTTGACTCATGTGACCCCCTGATAAGCACTTAAAATGGGATGGGGCATGTGTTTTGACTCATGAGACCTCCCTGATAAACACTCAAAATGGGATGGGGCATGTGTTTTGACTTATGTGACCCCCCTGATAAGCACTCAAAATGGGATGGGGCATGTGTTTTGACTCATGTGACTCCCCTGGTAAGCTCCCAAAATTGGATAAGGCATGTGTTTTAACTTGTGAGATCCCCCTGATAAGCCCCCAATACAGGATAGGGCATGTCTTTTAACTTGTGCGATCTCCCCCTGATTAACCCCCAAAATAGGAAATGGCATGTGTTTTTTTTTACTTGAGAAATCCCCTTGATAAGCTTCCAAAATGGGATAGGGCATGTGTTTTGACTCAAGAGACCCCCCTGATAAGCCCCCAAAATGGGATAGGGCATGTGTTTTGACTCGTGAGACCCCCCCCCATAAGCCCCCAAAATGGGATAAGGCATGTGTTTTGACCTGTAAGATTCCCTGCCAACCCAAAGTGGAGATAGGGCATATGTTTTGCTCTGTGAGAGAGACCCCCTGCTGAAACCAAATAGGAGATAGGGAATGTGTTTCAACCAGCAGTGATCCCCGTGCCACCCCAAATTGAGATAGGGCCTGAGTTTTAAATTACGATAGGGCCTCTGTTTTGACCTGTGAGACCCCCTGTCACCACCAAATTGAGACAGAGCATGTCTTTTGAGCTTTAAGATGTCCATACCCAACCCAAATTGAGATAGGGCCTGCGCTTTGACCTGTGAGACTTCCTGCCAACCAAAAAACAAAAAGGACACACGTTTTGACATGTACATAACTGGAAAGTGCGTCACAAAACGTGTTCCAGACAATTTTATATGCAAAACTAAAAAAGCAAACCAGAAGGTGGGTTCTTGGTACCAATGCAACCACTCCCCCAGGGCCTCTTCCCCCAAACTACCCAGAAATTTCAAAACGAATCTGACAAAATTGTGTGAGAATGTAGAAATTCCTCTTATTTTGATGTAACTCCATAACACTAAAATGACAATAAAAACCTTCCAAATAAATTTAACAAATTCATTAATTATGAAAGCACTTTTAAGTTTTAATTACCTTATTTTATTTTTGTATTTTACTTTATTATTTATTACTAATAAACCAAATAGAGTTTTAAGTTTACTTTATCTTTGTTTTATGTTAGAGATAATTTAGGAAAAATTGGAAATTTTGATCTTCATTTACTTTGTCTTGACAAAGGACATGATTGCCTCGCCAGCAGTAACTGAGTGAGTTTGGCCGGACCTGAAGGTAAAAATAACAGAGCTTTAGTTAGCTAACTGCTTACTTCTGACACACCATTACTGACCTCTCCTCATGCTGGCCTCAAAGAAATCTTGATAATCTTTTGGCAAACTGCAAGAGGGTGGAGCAAGTTTTGCGCACTTCTTATGTGATCTAAATCTGCAAGCAAATGTACTCAATGAGAAGATAGTTACCACAAGATGGTACGCCAGGCTGTTTGCAGCACTTCTTGTGTGACTTATATCTGCAAACAAATGTATTCAGTGATAAAACAAACATGTTTATACTGTAGACTAAATTGGGTTGATCAACAGAAGTTGATGTGACATGTTTTTTTCGCCTGCGGGATATGGTAGTTTAGCTGACATTTCGAGCCGATGGCTGGAGCAGGCAAAGTCTGCAGTCTGCTCCAGCGAAGGGCTAACACTCGAAATACATTATTTGACAAGGGATGGCAAAAAGGAAGGTAATGTTTGAAAACTTAGTAATTTGAGTGAAGAATGGAAAAAGGGAACAGAAAGAGGGACTGACAATAGTTATTTTCTCTTGAATTACATGACACATTTATAGTAATAAAGTGTGATTTCACTTTGATAATGATCGAACAGATCAAAAACGTTAAGTAACAGGTTTTACCTTAAGTTTATTCCTTATTGTGATTTCAAGTTACATAGTACTTACATGTATTGCCTTATATCAATAACATCTGATGCTTCAACTCATATTCTTAAATAAAATACTGTATAATATTAATTACTAAGTAACAGAAATTTATTCTACTATATATTATAACTACTAGGTCATTGTATGTCTTGAAGTTGGTGGTTCAACTCAGAAAGTGTGGGGATCTATCGTAAAGCATTTTTCTTTCCAATCCCAACCCTCCATGAAGCACTGCCTAAAATACTTCTTGTCGACACAGAAAGCAGTAAAATTCACCACTCTGTCACCTTGTTATTTTGACCATTAAAATATCCTTTTAACTAGTATATAAAATTTATATATCTTGTCAAAGTATTATAACAATACAAAAAACAATAAATAAGTATTAATGAATAAAATGCATCATTCTTTAGCATGTTTTGACTTACTTGCATGATTTACACTTTACACCGACAAGTAGAATCTTGTGACAGTAGTCGCATAAACTCATTACAAATGTCTTGTTTGACCACCTAACAATTACAAAATGCACACTAAGGTGAAAATATGTTGAACACATAATAAATTCATATATTAATTAAAGTAATGGGAATCACTTAAACCCTTACAGTTCCTAACGTGCCATATGATGTACGAATGAATTTTCCTAAATTGCCTCCATTTAGGGTTCTTGTAAACAGGTTGGGAGAATTTTGTCTTTTATTTTAGATAAGTTGTTAGAGAGGATCAATTTGCTTTAAATTCTCATTCAATGTCAAACAATAATATTTTGTATGGATAATGTAAGGAGAAATTACATACTGATAAAACTGGCTTGGGTTGAAGGGTTAAAGTAACTACTATGTGTCTTTGTCTCATTCGGTACCTGTGCTCAATTTTATGACCCATTTTTTTCAGGAAATTGTGATTGATTCTCGTAGGAGTTCTTGGTGAGCTTGAGCTGTAGGAACCTGCAGGAAATCAACAAAATATAAACTTGCTTTGCGTAATACATTTTAGAACTTCTATACAGACACACTGTGGCTCTTACAATGACTCATTCAAACAAAACATGCAGTACTTATAATGCATCATTCAGCATATATATCTATGCCAAGTCCATAATTTGAAAGTTATTTGGTATGATAAATACATTAATAGAACTGAAAAACAAAATCTTTCTTGACAAAGTTTTAAAATGCTTTGCTGGTGGTACCGGTAAATCAAATAGAGATTTACCACAATCAAGAGACTGGTGATGATGGAAATGAAAAAATAAACAATATTCAACTTTTCTTGGACATAACTTAACTGTCGGGATCACATTGTACTTAACTACACATTTTGACTTAAGCTAATGTTTAATCATGAATCACAATTTTTTGTTTTGTAATGAATCACAGAGTTTATTTTGAAGCAATAATGGATGTGCGGTTGCCTGCCTATGGACGATGAACAGTAGCAGTAGTATAAAATTATGAGTTAAGAGACCGATAACAGATCTGTCACAAAAAGCCTTCACCACGCTGAACCAAAAATTGTCTGATTGATGGTTTATGACTGACAAGTTATTGCAATAGTAATACATGTAAAAACTTGGCAAACTACGCTATAACATGGTTCATTACAAAAAAGAAATTAAAAACTTTATGGTTCATTATGATGTTAAGGTATCAACTGACACAACACTTATTTATCAGAAGAACTCACTTCTATGCTCTGACTCTGAATCTGATTGGCCAGACAGGTCACCACTGATACTGTTAGGAATGGAGATCGTCAAAGGCCAGTTTGATAATTTCTTCCCTGTTTTCTTGCCGACCGAGGCACTCCCACTTTGACTGTCATAGCCAAAAATCTTATGATCTGGCAACACACAAGAGAAAATTTAAACCTTAGTTTAATATCTTGAGTACTGTACATAAAAAATACATACATTGAACTTGTATATTTTGTGTGCAAGACAAACTTCTAAGTTGCAAAAATTGACCCAAAAATCAATCCTAATTACAATTACACGATTGTATTTACGTTCATTCGGTTTAAATTTAATTTATTAGGATTGACCGATTTGAATCAACGTTTCAACGGTGTCCATCCTCGAGCACATGTTAATGGATCCAGGTAAGACATTCAAGAAGTGGACAAGAGGTGGATGTGAACAAAGATAATATAAAATTTTTACAAATATAAAAATGGTACCATGTCTGAACAAGTAGGAAGAGATGAAGCAAGAAGCAAAGCGAAGAAATATGAGCGGTCAAGTGTTGAACAATGTAAAATAATACATCAACGGGGTTAGTTTCGTGCATAAAGCAATTTCATTGGAATGGCAATGCAAACCTGAAACTTGCACATACTAAATTATTTGGAGAAGCTTGTCGGCATCCAAAGGTGTTACAAATTAAAGGTAAAATGTTAGTGTTTGTGGTCTAGTTTTGTACGATTGCCGCAGAAATGGAAACTCTTTATGAGCGAACGAATGTGTGGTTTTATAGACCGAGTCTGAGTATATTTATTTGCCAAATGCATGGTTAACAGCATGCTCTGTAACTTGTTTGTCATCATAAATGCTTTCAATAATAATTCCAGAACAATCTTTGAAAAAACAGAATAATTAGGAACTGGAAAAAACCATAAGGATCAAACTTTAATATAGAAATACATGTGAAACTAAGAATTTACTTATCTTATTTTTAAACAAGTGTTTTTAAATTATACTGGCAAACTGACAAAATAAGATATTTTCAAATTGAGAAATTGGTTAAACAAAATAAAATGGGTTATGCAAAATGAAACAGGCTATACAAAATAGCCTACATTAAGCAACTTTTCAATTTGTACAAGCTTGAATGTGAATGACAACCTTAAATTACACAATAATTTGCAAGTCACTGATATCTACAATTGTCCAAAATATAAAATATTTAATCTACTACCACTGACATGTCTCGGGTATGGCTAAATGGTTCAGACCACGTGTAGGTTAAATACCCAGAAAGGAGCAGAAAGGGTTAAGAATCTTACCAATGTTTGCTTCATCTGATTTGCTCCTTTTCAAGGGACTACTGGGCAGCAACAAAGGTAAGGGGCGTGGCCTTGGGCTGTGACGAGGACTAGATATAGCAATATCTGACATGTCACTCACTGACAGGCACGATGCCTCAGAGTCAGCTTCAAAGCCTGGTGATGGCAAAGCCACACCCTCTTCACCATCATATATTGATGAGGAGCGTGACGACCGTTCAGAAGAACTGGCCTGGTCCTTTTTCCTACTTTCAGTGGGTACACAGGACCAGTAAATTTCTGAAGTGCTGTCTTTGTGCCCTTGTTTTTGCCTCTCTGCGCAAGAAAAACAGAGAAACCTTCTCACTTCCTATATTATATTTTTCAAAACCCAAATACTGAGGATTTTTACAAAATAATTATTGCAACCAAATAAGGAAACAAGATGTACAATGTACAAGTCTTTAACCTAAGTGTTATAAATTGTCTTATAATAAATTATTGTTTAAAATTCATTCCAAGCCTTTTGCAACCAAAGTTTGCCTACATTTAAGCCCCCCCCCCCAAATTTCTGTAGCATGAAGCTTCTCAAACTTTACGTGGAAAATACTTTCAATTAACCCATTACAAGTTAGTTTCCAGCAATAACTGGTACACATGTACTCATTTGCAAACTAAGCTGAGTTTATAGATGCAAGTTGAGTAAAGTCACTTACTCCTGGAAAACTTAGGGTTCAAAGTTCTGACCTTTGGATTGTAAGTCAAGATACACTGTCTATCCACACGACTACTGTGCAACTACAGTTTTTACAGATTTTACAGACTGAGTAAAATTAACAGTTGAGCATTTTTAATCGATAAGTAAAAATTGGCCAGAGCTCTGGAAACCGGATAGTACTTGCATTTACCCGGTAATTTAGATTGCAATCATAAGTGGGTTTTACCTGAATAAGCATGGAGATGCCTTAAAGCCTGCAACAATTGTCTACTTTCTTCTTGACCATTTTCAAACCCATCAAAAGCTCTGCTCACTTTGCCATCAGGTAGTGACAAGAGTTCTTCCAGTGTGCTACATTTCTCTTCAATTTCCTGGAACAAATTTTGCAAAGATTTGTAAATATTAACCGATCAGAAATTTATAATTTGTACCACTTTTGAAAGCTACATCTACACACATTGTATTGAATTCTAAAAACAAGTATCCTAAATACCATGATTGCAAAACTGTAAAACTGTTTCATATTCCTGAAGACAACTTCTTTCTGTTAAAACAGACTATTAATAAAAGTTTTGTATATAATTATATACAATACAATGATCACATTTTATGCTTCAGGTTGCCCTGTTGACTTAGTTGCGTATTTTCACTTCAGACAACTGGAAAATTAACGCAGTAAGTTATTAATAAACTAGTCATAGATCTATTTTCAAGAGGAGAAATGTATTGTCTGGGGGTGTTAATCATTTCTTAAAATCAGAAAATGCTTCATGTTTTTTTAGATGTCGCTAAATGGCAGTAAAGAAAATTTCAATAAAAACAACAGACTTTAATTTTTGTTGAATGAGCATATATCAACAATAACTAACTAGTGTGACCACTTTTATTTTCATTTCTCCCAGGAGCAGTAAATATTTAGTATTGTTTTATTTAATGTTGAACATTGTAAGCTCAGTTAAATATAAATTACCATTATAGTTTCAATTTAGTAGGATAATTCTCTTCCAATGAACCAGTTTCGTTTTACACAGTTTCCATGGACTGACATTCACTGGTCTGAGATTTACAGTACATTTTGCAAATATATTAATATTTTATAAAGCATTGTTTTGTTGACTTTTATATTGCTCTTTCTCATTCTGCTTCTCTGAAATTAATTCTGTGTTTACACATGTATGCATAATATACAAACATAATATCATAGCTCTAAGTTGGTGTTCAAAATAATGTTAAATTAATTTGCAAGCACAAAAGCACAACCAAGTGCTAAACCTTAGATAATCTTTACACAATGTCAATTTGTGTAATTTACAACCACTCAGACAGGTGATCAACAACTATAAGAAAAATGTCCAACACAGCCAACCAAAACATAATTCCTGGCAGAAACTCTATGATTATAACTTCATTGGACAATTCACACACTAAATTTCCTAAGGTTTGTCAATTCCTACCTTAGCAGTCTGTTTGAACCACTTACTGATCGTTCATTTCAATATATTCTAAAAATGGAAACTGACTCAATGATGAAACTCCAATTTTCTTGAACTCTTGACAAGGTCAACTGATCAGCAAATAAGAATATGGAATATCCACTGCTATTCTGTTGTATTTCCTGATAAGGAAATTAAAAAGCTCTACATTGCCTGAAGACAGTTTTTGTCTTGTGTTAAAAAGTAAAAACAAGAAGGATCAAAATGGCTGAGAATCAAGTCTTGACAGATGAAAACATAACCTTCAAGTAGTAAAAAAAAATTAAGAACCTACAATAATTCTACAACTTGAGAATAAAACAAGAATAGAGTTAAAATCTGATGCTCTAGTTAGGATTACAAATTGATCTCACTGGAAATTGAAACAACTATAAGAATAATTCCTGCAATCTGATCTTTCTTTCTTTTAAAATAAATTAATACATGAAACTGTGACTAACAGTACTTATTTTGTCTCAAACTTTGAAGTTGAAAAACTGTGGAATTATTTTGTTACTGTACTCACTCAGAATTGATAAAAAAACTGATCAATATATATTGTTTCATATAGTTACATACCCTGCTACACAAAATCTAAAACATTTTTATGATCACTTTCTTATACTAGAAGTTGTAAACAATGACAAGTGAAAGTGAAAAGACTTGCAACAAACTTTAAACTAGAAAATGTACATTTTTGTAAAACAAAATAGGAAATACAAATTACTAAGATGGTGCTGGGTGTTATACTTTCAAATTATATTGAGAAATTTTTTTTATTTAATATAAATTTATTTTCTATATATAAATATTTATGTATTTCTATCTCACCTTGATATTTTCCTTGCTTATACCGACAACTTGTAGCCACTGGTTAAGTTTAGGGTATCCGTCAAGTTCACTGTGGGGACCACACTGAGTAAGAGCTTTCTGTTTGCTAACAAGTTGACGTGAAAAAAGTTTCACAAGTTTCCCCTGAAATTGAACAACTACCAGTGAAATTAACATGCATTGTATTAATCACTGAAATCAGCAACATCTGCCCCCCACGGTAAAACGCAAATTTGTGCATTTCATAGAAAAAATTAATTGACTCCAATTTTTAAAAAGTAAAAGCACATAATAAATTTGTGCTTCTTCAACAGTTTCAAAGAAAATTTCAGAAAATGTTCGAACATACCTACCGGGAGAAATAGAAGCTAGGTGCTGCATAATTCATAAATGGTGATTTACGTTTTTGTGCATAACATTGGTACCGCATATTTGATCTTGTCAAAAACTCCTTAACATAAAATAATAACAAATTCATGCAAAAAAAGAAAACAACACCATAAAATTATATTTGTTCAACGTTTTTTAAAACATATATATTAACCGCGACAAGAATCAGGCCCTAATGAGCAACCTCACAACTGAATATAGTATATGAGGTGAATGCATGAACACGGATAAATATTTTGCGAATTACTAAAAAGTTAACTGCAAACACAAACAAGCAGAAAGCGAGCAGTTTGACATTTATCGAATCATGTAAAACAAAAGTTGTAGCACACACAAACAAGAGAGTCGCATAAACGCATAAACACATAAATACTGCTACGGATATGTGGGCAAATTAGTTGGTTCGAAAGTGATTAAAAATAATACAATGCAGTAGTTTTTTAGCTACGCAGAATGAAATTCATGCAGTATATTATCTCTCGCATATATGAACAAACGAACTTACTTCTCGATCTATCTCGACTGCCATACAATGACGACAAATCCTTACCTCAAGTGTTCTAATTTCTTGCTGAATAAGATCACTATTTGTAGCGCATTGTGTCCGCAGTCCATTAAGGTTTGAAGCAGATATATCGATCATGCGTTGAACCATTTGTAACTGCTCCAGCGCCAAGGCGACACCGTTGTCTGCCCTCACTTCGCCAGACATACTTTCGATTTCCAGCGTTCTGGCTCCTTTCAACTACATGTGAACAAGCAAAAGAATACCGCACATAGTGATAAATACCTAGCCACTGGATTCAGGACGAAAGAGCAGTGTCTTAAGTCGCATTTTTCCATATTTTCAGAGAGCATGCATGCCCCTGAACAGTCGAATGAACTCGAAAACCCTTCAAATTTCGGTGATCAGAGTTCAACAATAGGATTGGGCCCTAGTCACGTGACTCAGACACTAAGCTAATTATTTTTCTGCAAATTTTATATTTTGTCTACTTGCAGTTTTTATAACTTTAATAAAAAAAACCTTTCATTACTTTTGCTCGCTTCGCTTCTAAAGCCTCTATAGCTAGCTTACGTTGTTATGCCAAACAAAAACTACGCAGTAAAAATCAGCAGCTTCTTAAAAAAACTATCACTGATCCGGTACAAAAAATGTATCTCTATCAGATTAGTTCACCTAGCGGAATGGAAACACACACTTTCTTATAAGAACAATTTTATCTGGATAAGAATAACGAGGCTCAAACTTGTCCAAAAATTAAAAACACGTAAGAATAATCCAGGCTGGAATTTGGAATCATAAACGTAAAGTTTACTTTTCCTAATAAAATTACATTATTTTCCTCATACTCGACTGTATGGATCGAGCGTCGAAATTTTCTAAATGTTATGATTAATCGAATTTCGGCTTGATCACAAGTTAGATATACTTGCATATTTTAGGAGTGATTTCTTACTGTTGTTGTTCTTATGAGTACTTTTCAAAACAAGAACAGCTTGAGAACATTTGAGGGTAATTTTTTTTAAAAAAAAAGTTGGGTAACAAACACATAAATAAAGCCTTCATAATATATTTGGTCCTTGTTTCATTCAATTTTTATACCTTTTGGTCATTCTGAGCCAATTAAGAGAGAGTCTGTACAAAGCCTACGGAGGAAACCCGGGGGGATCAGATCAAAGTTGCCTCAGAATGACACCGGTAAAACAGAATTGACATAAGGAGCCAACAAATACGGTGCGCAAACTTTTTTTTTTGCTTGTTTTGTACTGAATCTCCATGATATCATGTTATCGTATGTACTTCCATACAAGTCGGAGGCTTTAAATCTGACCACAAATTTTTGCATAGTAACAAACTTGCAGCTTGGGCTGCCTGTGCAGGAACCAGAAATTTTGTGTTTTGGAAGAGGCTTAATGTTCCTTAGCCTAAACGAAAACGGTTTTTGTTTTAAGAACATTATTACAGAACTTGATACTCTGGGTGACATGATCGAGTGCCATAGATCTGCCATTTATAACTCAAGTGTGTCGAAATCGAAGGCAACTTAGATTCGAAAAACATAAGCCGAAATCGAAAATTGACTGAGGGCTGGCACAAGGGAACTCAACTCTTGAGAAAAGTTGAATTGCCAAAACAGATAAGAACGCGCGCTCGACTCCAAACGGAGAGTCTGGGAACGATCAAAGTTGAACAGTTTTTCGGCGATTTCTTCAATGATGGGCTATGTCAGATCAGCGCCCTAAACCGTAGCTCTCTCAAAGGATTGGTCAAGTACTTCGTCAGTATTTTTTTTGCATGATGAATCAAGTTAATAAATGAATGTTTTATATCGCTTTTATAAATTATAAAGAAAAACGCTTTTACGTTCTGGTGATTTAGTTGTTCTTTACATTTCGACAAAGTTGAGCTTTCTGATAAAGTTTAGTCTTAGGGGCGAACCATTTTATCTTTGAGGGGGGAGGGTTGAAAAAAAAATTCCCTGCAAGCCAAGTTCTCTTAAAAAAATCCTGCAGCAACTGGTAAACGAAAAAAAGTATCCTGCATCATATTCCCAAGGGAAAAAATTGTTGCAGTTCAAAAAAATTCCTACTAGTGTTTTGTATAAAAAGAAATCTTGCACACTATGGGACATGAAAAAAAAAATTCCTGCTCACCAAAAAAGCCCCCCCGCGCAAAGATCAAATGGTTCGCGGTTCGTCCCTTAAAAAAGAATATGTATAACAGGAACCTTGTTTACAGGAGCGTTGAGGCTGAGATTTGCCCGAAAATTAATGATTTTCTGCCGTACAAGCTGATAAACTCTAAAATATTCTGGTTGCTATCAGTCATAAACCTCGCCATACTCGGTCCTTTATAACCAAGCAAGGCGAAGCGTGTGAAGAGTCATGAACTACGCAACACAGGGAACTCAAGAGTTGCGACAGATTTAAGATCAAAAAGAAGGCTTATGGCAGTTATGAAATCATGCGAGCAATTGACGTCAGTTTTGATTCCAAACGATCAAGGGCGAGAATCTGGCATTCAATATTTCCTCAAGCGACTGACCGCAAACATCCGCGTAGAAAATCATAGTAGCCTACGAACAAGATCAAACCAAAAATATTGTTTCATGAAATCGGCTAATAGATTAACAGGAAGGACGTTTAACGAATTCGCAATACCTTTGATAACAGAAGAAGAATACTAAAAGTTCAGTAGGCGAAAGTTGGTTCGGTTCTGTGATGTTTTGTTACGGAAACAACAAGTTGTTTAATTGCTGTTAATAACAATTTAAGTTGCGTGACTCTGCTAATTGCCACAATTAGGATGTATATGCTTTTGCAGCGACAATTATGCAGATGCACTAATGGAGCAATGATAAAGCAGCAAGAAGGTTGCAAGGTTGTTTTTAGAAAGCAAAACTCTGACCTGCCGAGTCAAGGTCTTCTCTATATTCGCCGAGAAATTCCAGCTTGTTTTGTTAAGTTTCATCATGTTTTCATGTCGTTGAAACTATAGATATCGTGCCCACGTTAAAGCTCCTCGTTCGAAAATTTCCTTCGTGATAATCTCGTGAGCCAATTGGTTCAAGTGCACCTATGTAATTACAGTCAACATAGTCAAGGTCAAATTAGGAGAGAAATTCCGCTACACAAAGCGCAGTGTAGTTATTATTTAAGTCCAGACGGTTGAAGAAAATTTTCAAACGATATTTAAAAGCTTGCTTCATTGCAATTTCCTGTTAACATTTTCTCGCAGTCTTGTTTTATAGTAATGTGAAGCAATGTTCAAAAATTGTTATATTTTAAAGAGGCAATTATAAGGGAGACTCGCTGTCCTTCAATACTTTTTCACCTGTATTCCGAAATCGTGAAGCTCATTATCAGCCAACATACAAAGTTAGTCCCGTAACAGTTGCCCGAGAGTCACCCGAACAAAAGAACTAGGCATAAAGGTGAGCCAGTTAGGAGCTGTTTTTTAAAAAGCAAAAAAAATAATCATTATATATTTAGCTCGTAAAATTTGTTTAACATTTTCGAGCACGACATAATGCCAAGTAACATGATAAAAGCTTTATCCCTTTTCTCTTCCAGAAAAATTAACAACTACACAACCAATATGGCTTGTCTTACGCAACATTTCGAAGTTAGGTGCACTTTATTTAGTTTTTGAGCAGGTTATTGAATGAAAGTTGGCTACTTGGCTGGAGGCAAAATACCCCCCGCTCTGAAGAAAACGATGTGCTATCAAAGGACAATTCATAATACTCGAGGATTACTTAATATTAACAGTGCTATGAAAGCAGTTACCAGTAGAAAAGTAAGCAAAGACCAACACTCTGATGATAAGTACGTCAACAAAATGCGAACTAAGGTTATGAAACTTCGTTATAGCAACCGCAAAGCGAAATATCAGCTGGCTTCGACAATGCTTCTGTCATTACCCACTTTACTCAGATTGTAGAGAAGAGCTATATATTTTAATTAACACTTCAGTAGGTCAAGTCAAGCGTTTGTAACTCATTTGGAAAGTAAAAATCTTGGTAAAACATTGGTAAAAAATTTTCCTCCACTTCGATCGCAAGGTTTCGTAACAAAGTATTTTGTGTAAATATCAATATAGATAAAGGCGGCAAAGATGACCAAGTTTTGCTCTGTATACGCAATTAATGTGCTTGTACTTGTACCCTAATACAATATTGCGTTTTCCAAAATCTGATTGCTTTACATCGACAGACGAGAGCTGAGTTCGTTCTGTACAACGATGATCGCTAGTTTATGAACTCCGGCGTCTGCGTTCGGCAACCGCCATGTACTTGCGGCTACATGAATATGTTTTAATTCGTGAGGAGTTTTTGTTTTTGCAGTTTTCAATATTATCTCAGAGAGGAAATAAAATTTTCTTCAGTGCTTTTGAAAGTTTCGATTTCCTGTGTCTAGAAAGCGAAAGGAATTGTATCCAACAGGAAGACTTTCCAATGACTTGGCATTCTACATACTCCTCAGACTTGAGTAATTTAAAAAATTACTGGCCGTAAACGACGTTCTAAAACTGTTATTTCAGCTTTCTGTGTAAAAGCTAGAATCGCTGGAGATTGCACCTCTCACTCCATTTAGATTGTGTCTTACGAAAAAAAAACTTCTGCACGCAGTAAAGTGAAGGTCTTTTTAAAAAAAGGCATTTAGAATGCAAGCCACACAACAACTAAGAAAAACGCCTTCTTAAAGTTTCGAAACCTTATTGGAAAATGTGTCTTGAGCCCTTTTAGCTTCAAAAAGATTAAAACTAATCGAAGGAGGCAAAAGTCGCCAAAAATACTGGCCAACTAAATACTGTCATATGCATTCACTGAAAACGCGACTGTTTTTTTAAAAACTTCAAGAAATCCCTTACCGGTGAAGTAACAAGTATTGTGGGTAAAGGCGACATTTCAGCCAAGTTCTCCGTATTCTGGTTGTTTTCCGTTTCCCGCATGTAACTGATCATGCATTACACTGTACTCGATTCTCTTCAATCGACGAATTGTGATCGGCCTACAGCCACAGGCCTAAACGTGACTGAATTACAAAATGGACACAACAGCTCCCTTGTATCAACACATTTCGAATTCTAATTACACGTAGCTAGCAGAACAAAACAAGCTTCTTATCCGCCTGATCGAGAATCTTTGTTTTGACTGCTGTAAGTCGTATGGCTTGCGCATCCGGAGACTTAATCAGTTGTATCGGTGTATAAACTTTGTCAATTGACGTTATTGCTTTCTAAAACCACGCGGAAATATTGATCCTGTGATGCGGTGTGATGTAAGTATACAAACATTGTCATGACTTTGGACCCTAAATTAGAATAAGGGGTCAAGGGTGTTATTTGTTAGAGCCAGATACGTGCAAAAAACAAACCTGTTTTTACCAGGCCAAAATAAAACCAGAGCTAAAATTAGATGCTCTAAATTGGAAAGCAAAAGTGTACTTCCAACATGGAGTTTTAGGGAATCAACACAGTTCATGGTCAGAGAGGTTGTCTTCAAATCTACACAAGCTTTAAGTGTAATATCATGAATTTTTTGAACGAACGAATTAGAGGTCGGTAAGAAGTTATGGGTTACTGGTTAGGTCTCTATGATACTTAATGAACTCGTAAAGAACTTAACAAATAATCCTCAAAATTAGTGGGTTTTTCTAACGCTTGATAAACCTTGATAAATGAGGAGCTTTCAGGAGAAAGTATAAAAGAAAGTAGATAGCCCTGATAACTGATAAGTCACTGCGTGGAGTGGAGATAATCACTGCTTCAGCGGGCTATTTCCGGTGTGCGCGCGACCAATTCGCGTGACAAGCTTAAGCTGAAGCCGAGATGTAAGTACCTGAATGGTCTCATTCAGATTTCTTCCACAAATGAATATATAAAAGCGTACATGCAAAGGTATTTTCCGAAACTGAAATTACACTGAGAAAGACATTATTCCTTAAAGCTTTAATTGATCACCACCCATAGTACAGATTGATCAGTATACCACGTTTTTAAACTCAAAAAGATAATCGGCTCAGTTTAGAAACAAAAAAAGAAACGGCAATCAGATAAAGAAACTTGCTTGCTGTTGCTAGAAGCATCAAGCACAACCCTGACATACTGACTTAATATTTGAATGATGCGCAGAAGCGTTACTGAAACGGATTATGTGCGACTATAACACAAAAGCGGCTAATCGTCTAATGTATGAACGAAAGCAGATGTAAGAAGTTCATTTACTCCAAAAAGTGTAAAGAAGCGGCTTTCCCGGGGCTAAAGCTTGAGCGTATCTGGAGAAGCTGGCTCAAGAGATAAAGTATAGTACCCCGAATAACTAGCTGAGGACATGCCGCTTTGCAAACTGAGCAGCTTCAACTCCGGGCTGTTCTTATCAGCAGTACCATGTCATTTGAACCAATCTCTTCTTTAAGAAAACAGTTCCACTTAAACTGATTTGTACGGGTCAATAACGTAACCAAAACATACCGAACACACTACAAATGAGCAGAGATTTTACCATACTACAACATGTGCACAAAACACGCGTCACCTTTTCTTCCAGAGTTCGTCTTGACGGCAGCACACTCGAAGCTTTTTGTAAGCAACGCATATCTATGTTTTGCCCTAAACCGGTCTTCCCCAGTGTAAAACCCGATGGCTTCCAGGGCTCTGATAAACTCTGCACCGAGTAAAATCTGAGAAACATTTTCTAATTGTGGCACGCGCCAGTTGACATTGAGTAGAAGTAGACACCGTAAGCAGTGCTGTGTGATACACCGATACCGTTCTGAGCGGTTGTGAACCGTGTGTACTACGAAAGCTGATAGTCGTATTCTTATATGGACTGGAAATTGGTTTACAGTGATGCTTAACAGGGTCGTTTGTCGTCTCCATCTTCGAGAGCTTCAGCACCCTTATTTGAGCATTTGTTACCCGTCTTAGGTTTCACGACACAGCGTTATGCTCCGCATGCAGTCCCTGTATACGTACACATTAAGGTTGATTTAAGTATCCGTACTCATGTTTCTAAATATATTTTCCCATTCGACAATGTTTTAATTTTAGACTCTTTAGTATTTCCCACGCGTTTTATTAGTTTATGTTGGAAGTACTGACGTATTCACTGCTTACACACCGGCACTTTATATGACCAACAAGTTCTGGAGTTACTTTCGTTATATACACCCTTTTTATAAAAGAACCAGAAACTTTCGGTTCAGCCTGGGCTGTTCTTAAATTTTTGCCGATGACCTGACAGCCTCAAATTGAGTTCTTAAATTTTTCTTATTTCCTAGTTTTCCACTCGGAACAATAAAGTGATATGTGCTTGCTATCATTTCATCTTGTCCATGCATACAGTGTCCGCGAACGCCACAAGCTATCTTATTATCACTCCTCCAGCATTCGGTGACACAGCTAATTCTAACAGGCCTTCATATACATGTACGTCTCA
>JAOBRG010001007.1:0-10016 GCA_027574985.1 Umimayanthus nakama | reverse complement strand
TCTGTTTATCCCGGAAACAGCGAAAGTAAAGCGACGGAAAGCAATCCCGCTTCTGAAACAAACCACACAAACCGCCCAAGAACCTAGAAAAATTTCGATGGGGAAACAAAATTGACAAATGCAAAAAAAAAACACGCGTGCCTGGTTCTAGACGCAAAATACTTCGAAAACATGGTAAAATAGGCAAAAAATAAACTCACTTTCAAGTAGCAAAACTCTTCTTCTCAGTGCAGTGAATTAAAACTAGTTTGTCGACCACAGTCGTCACAATCAATACAGCGGCGCA
Organism: Umimayanthus nakama; assembly: GCA_027574985.1. Taxonomy (NCBI): domain Eukaryota; kingdom Metazoa; phylum Cnidaria; class Anthozoa; order Zoantharia; family Parazoanthidae; genus Umimayanthus; species Umimayanthus nakama. Next base: position 9,730 of record JAOBRG010001007.1, on the reverse strand, counting down.
CATCCGAGGCATGCGGCAAATGATCGATTTACGATTTATTATTGACTGATAGTGGATGGTTCTTTCGGACTTACACTCAACCCGATGACATAGTGGCGAAAGGCCCATAAGGCCTTTCGTCACAAAAACCGCGTATAAGAACCTAAAATTTGAGTACCTGTTACTGATAGGCTAAAATTGTACGTTTGGACCCCCTATATATAAGAACCTGTTTTAGCCTAGAATTTGAAACAGGTTCTTTAATTATAAGAAATTCAGCCAAAAACTGATTTCTTAAGTTCAATAAAATGACCTCTGCCGTTTAATGAAATAACACGAAAAATCCTGGCAATGAGTCAAATAACATGCACACATACATGACCTTGTAGTTAGAGCCATGTAGAACCGGTAATTGGCCGTTTTTAATACCAATCTCATCTGCAGTACGACAACATACACTAAGTCCAAATATAAGTAATGTTTGCCCTTGCCAGTGCAGTAGTAAGTGTGTAACAGTGTCATCCGCTCATGAACTGTTTCCATCACATAATTGAGTAGTTAGAATGTTCCAACCATGAGGAGCATATCAATTTCACAAATCTTGGTTCTTCCTAATATCACTGATGTTAAGCTGCTCAGCGGTTTCTCAACTTCTGCTCTGCCCATGTCAGTTCCAACGCTTTACCCTGGTTTCACCCACGCTTCACACCTTTCTACCACGCTTATCGCACCTCCCACCGTCATTATCTCGGATCCCATTGCACCGCAATCACGGAATTGAGAACGTGATCGCAGAATCGCGCCCAAAGTCACAGCCAGGGCATGGTATTTTTCCCCCAAGGGTTGTGTTAAATGTTTTCTTAAAGGAAATTTTTTGTTTTTGTTTCATTTTTTTCTTACATAGTTTGATATTTAAGTCGTTAATGGATCTGAGTATGCTTAGATTAGACGCACTTATAGAAAGTTTTATATATACAATACAAACAAACAGGCCATACCCACTCAGGAAGCACCGGTAATAATCATGGTTTATTTATTAGGAAATAAGAACCTGTTTAAGAACCTAAATAGCCTGCAGACTTCCCAGTTAAGTACAATTAATATAAGAAATAAATGCCTGGCATTTCAGTGTTACCTATTGTCACGTGACTTCTCACCTTACACACTTCCAATAGTAGATTGCCAACTTCATCTTGAAAGTTAAAAGTCTGTTGAACAAGATAATGGAACCGTTGTTTAAAAATGTCTATAAACTTTAACGTTTCTGGGAAATAAAATATTGAATGCAAACGGGAGAGTTAAGAACATAACTATGAACCAAATTGTAAAAAACGTCTTATTTTAGCTGCAAATTTGTTTGAGTTCAAAGTCTTTCCACACAGAACATAAGATAAGGAATGAAGTGAACATAACAGATAGGCATCTTGTTTACACGATTCTAGCGACTGTGTTATTTCAAAAGTATTGTAAGTAACGAAATAAATTAAGTTAGACTCTCGAGTTAAGGTTGTCGATTAAGATGGAAAGGATCAAATTATCGAAATTGAGATTTTCGCAGAATACAAACATCAAATGAACTTCTTGTCAAAAAAATGTTTGTAAATACGTCTATTAGTTTGCAAGATATGACGAAGGAGAGTTTTCACCGGAAGTAAGTGATTTTTCGAGAAATGTTTGGCTTTAACTGCGACAATGCAAAAGATCAATACTTGCTCAATTTTTAACCTCATGTCGTCAAACTTGGCAAGTTCATAAAATAATAGCTGAAGATGTAAACTGTCCTGGGGAGTTTTGTAAATCGGTTCCCTCTATTTATTTATTGGTCAATCAGGGAAGTTTTGTACGTTGCAAATTGGGATTTCTTTTCAAATGCCTGCAGAAAATTAATGACGCGTACAATTAAAAGTTCTCAGCACGGAATAAGAGCGCAAATGGTGCTGAAACTCACAAACAAACGCCTGCAGAAAATTAATGACGCGTACAATTAAAAGTTCTCAGCACGGAATAAGAGCGCAAATGGTGCTGAAACTCACAAACAAACTAAAAATGGTTGAAATTTAAACTAACAGCCGCACTGACGTCTGCATGGACGTGAAACAAACATTTTGAATTACGATGCTTGCATTCGCTTATTAACCAAAACTTTAAAACAAACTTTTCACCATAACTTGGGCAGTTTCACAAGCTTTTAATTGATATATAGGTTTGTGGGTTAACCGAGATACATACGGAAAACTGAAAACACCGCTCAAGGTGGACGGTAACCTTAAATTTCGGGTTTTCTTCAGTCGACCGAAACTCAGTCGTTCTTGTGCCGTTCTAACCAGCCGATTAGAACAACTGCGTCGATCGAAACTCAGTCGTTTTTGTGCCGTTCTAACCAGCCGATTAGAACAACTGTGTGAATCGAAACTCAGCCGTTCTTGTGCCGTTTGACCCCCCCCCCCCCCTTGGACTTCCGAGGGTTAACGTGTTGGTGCAAATAAACAGTCAAACTGAAAACATAACGTAACTATGTGACATACCTCAGCTGACTTGTAGCACGCATTGATTGCAGCACCACTCGGACCAGCCCCAACGCTTCCAACCCACACCTGTAGTAAGAGCAACCAATCACAAACTAGAACCATCGTCTACTTTATGGTTGATAAGCAACAGGATTGAAGATACACAACGATTAAAATAGGGTCAAGTTAGGGTTTTGCAATTTCATTCTAGGAAACTTGAAATATTTGCGAAGCCTTTTTCAAGGACTCTGTACGTTGGGAAAAAAGCTTAAACCATCTTCTCGCACACATACACCTACTTGAAAGTATATATTTACCATATTGAAAGTAGCAGCGTGCAAGTTACTCGCCGATACTCAAAAACAGTACCAAACGTTTTCACACGAGACAACCAAAAGGCAATTGCCAGGAACCACAAAACGCGGAAGTTATGGATTTTTTCAAGACCTCAGTATCTGAAAAAACCAGTTATTAAAGAAATCAGACCTTGACTAAAAATTTACCTAAGTTATCCGTTCGAAAGATCTAGATTCTTTTGGAAACACTTCCTTGAAACAGTGCTCAAATCTGCACCCACCTGTGATCGCCCCACAACATGATTGGCTTCGAGTTTAATCGGAAAAGCCATTCCCAGCTCAGACGAAAAGGAGTTCATGGGTGACAATGTGCCTGAGGTCAGTATGAGTGACCGTACAAGCGAGGATATTTCTGAAAACACCTGGAAAATGGCAAAAAAAGCATTCGACAAAACGTTTGTGTGTGTTTAGAGGTGCTCGTTGTGTTGTTTATTACTAGATTACCGTTTCGACGCAGTTTTTGTATCTGTTATTATTTTAAGACAAAGAAAAGCTGTTGAAATAATTTGCCTAATAACTACAATTTTAAATTGCTTTTGTGCCTAGCAAACATAACTTATTTTAGAGTCAGATGGAACAAAACAAATGTTGTTCAGAAACAAACCTAAAATTGCTTAAAAATTCAAGAATAATCGAGAAAATTACTTTCACTGGCAATTAACAATTAGTTCTGATTATCACACCAGGAATTTGCATACACATTAAAACAAGGAAAAAGTTATTAAGTAGGAATCTTAACTTTGAATTAATCACGCTGATATTACTAACATTTGACAGTAATTTTCCAACCTTGCCACCAGGTATAATAACATTTTGCGAATAATTTAGAAAAACTATCATCCTGTAACGCTGGATAAGACATAAGACAATTCTCCGCAGCTTTGAATAGTTATGGAACGTGTAAGCTTATACTGACTTATATTTACGTTTTGTCTCGTAATCAGATTACTCAAAATCAACTTGAGACAGAAACACGTGTCCTCACCACTGCCGGATTCATACACCAGAAGTTTAGGGATTGAGTCCACTCTTTTCTTGAAGCTGGAAAATAACAAAGAATTCTAAATGTGTTGCTAAGAAAGAAAACATACTTAGCTTGTTCAGTTCGTATTCTTTTGATCAATGAATAGCGAAAGAGGAAAAAATTAGTAAAATGCTGCATACTGTACTTTCTCAAATAATTTTCCCTCCCCTCCAAAAACAAAACAGCTATTACACCAGGCGCTTATTCACGAAGACGTTTGTTTGCAACCAAAAAATTTCCAGTGCAATCTTAAGGAATGCAAATGTATCATGTTTCTTGAAAACGTTTTAATACTAATTCCGTTGCACTATAATTTCACAAGCCATCACGACGTTGCGTAAACAATATCAGTTCAATCAACTTCACGAATTGCAATATAGTGACTTCCTTTGACTTTGAAAAATGTAATCGAACTGTGACATCATCGTGAAATAAGGCAATTTGCAGATAATAAACAGAAAGAAAAAGATATACTTACATCGTGCTCTCATCCAGCCTCCGGGCTGGGAAGCAAAAAAGAAATAGAAATTAAAACTAAATGCAAGTGCACACAGGTGTCCTAGCTATGAACCTCAAGTTCTTGTTGTATAAGGCAATACATCCGTCTTTGCAAAAAACTAAGCAGAAAACATCTGCGTATCATTAAGGGCAAGGGAAACCTATTTAGATAAACAAAACCTCTAAGGAAGGCCAACCATCGAAAGTAAGAAAAATATCTGAAGCAAAAAGCCCTTTTGAAGTTAAGGAGCATGGAAAATCTTTGAACATGAAATGGAAAACTCTTGAACAAGAAAAATTCTTGAAAGCAAAAACGCCTTTCAACGTGAAGAAACCTTTGAAGGTAAGAAAAACTTTTTAGGTAAGGGAAAACTCTGATGTAAGGAAAAACTTTGTAGGTTAGGAAAACCTTCATGGTAAGGAAAAATTGTAATGTAAAGAAAAACTTTGAATATGCGGAAAACCTTGAATGACAGGAAAACCATGATGTAAGGAAAACCTTGGAAAGTGAGGAAAACATCGATGGTAAGAGAAAACTTTAATGTAGAGAAAGCACTTGAAGGACAGCAAACCGATTAAGGTTAGGGTAAACATTGATGCAAAACTGGAAAACCTTTGAAAGTAAGAAAAACATTGGAAGGTTAGGGGAAAGTTCATTGTAAAGAAAACCATTCAGTGTAAGGAAAACTTTTTAAGAAGAAGATATATTTGAAAGTTGGGATAACCTTGGTTGGAAAGCAATACAATTGAATGCAAGAAGTCCCTTCAAGTCAAGGAAAAGCTTTAACGGCAAAGAAAATCATTGGACCAAGGCAAAGAAAACATTTGTAGGAAAGGATAACTTTTGTTGGTAAAGAATGCAATTGAAGACAAGAAGTTCCCTTAAAGTAAAGAAAAACTTTAAAGTCAAGGATAATATTTGGAAGTCAAGAAAGAAAGCATTTGTACATACAAAAACATTAAAAAAAGGTCAGCAAAACCTTTGAAGGTAAAGACAATTATTGTGTTAGTTAAATGAATAAGTGTTTAAACTTCGTACTTTTCCCACCAAATACCGAAACACCCACAACATTTTCAGAATAGCCTGGTTTATCATACCTCAAAGAATGGCGAGGAACAGCAAAAATGCCGTACGGACCGAGCAAACGAGGCAAATAAAGTGTTTATTATACGGCTTTGTTGATTATTCTGGTTTTGAAAAGGTGATAGAGAGCTAGCGGTCCATACGGCTACTTACGCGAAATCAGTTAGCCATATAATAGACAAACAATAAACTTTTTTATTGAATGAATAAAGACATTATTATTATTATTACAAAAAAACCCCGCATGTCAGAACCGACTTTTTTCCAAGTTTGGCAGAACAGGTTCTTATATTTGGTGGTAGTTATTGGCAATTTAGGCTAAATTAGGTTCTTAATTAGTTCTTAAGTTTTTAGTAGAAACCATTCCTGAACAAGCAGAAAAAAAAGGTTTGGTCCTTTATGTTACAGCATCTATTTATAACTGTCTTGACATGGGCCTTGTGCAAGACTATACATAAACAAAGTATCTATTCAGACATATTGCATACAAAATACAATAGAATACAAATCCCTCAGTCTTATTGTTTCTGTACATGTCTTTTATTTGTGAGCAATGAAGAATTTTCTGTTTCTTTAAGTCACCAAAATTTTACTTCTTAGTTAAAAATGCTAATGAAAATATCCCATAAGTGACATATAAGAGCCTAATATATTTTGCTTGGCTAAACAAGTTCTTAGATTTTCGGTGCATGTGGGGTATAAAAATGGGAAGTTTCTGCCAGCATGTTCTTACACCACTGCATGTGTACATGCGGGTTTTTACTGTATTACTATTTTTATTGTGTTTATTGTTTTCGTTGTTGCTATTATTATTATTATTGATATTATTGTTATTATTATTATTATTGATATTATTATTATTATTATTATTATTAGGACGGGCTTGTATGAAGACAAAGATAAAATTTTAGAAATTTTCACCAAAGAGTAAGATTAGCCCACTGCACAACTCCTAGGCTGAGTTGACATTTCCGGAAGCAAAAAGGTTTTGCTTTGGAAAAAAGAAATGTTACTTGTTCAGATTGTACTAGTTTCTAACCAACTTTTAACAAACTAGGATTACTGCTACTCAAGGAAGATGATAGATAAGTATACTTACCATAACATCAGGAATCATAACTGCAGTTTTCATCAACGCAACTCTGAAAATTGTTTAAGGTTACCGGTTGAAATTATACACAGTCTTGTTTAAGCACAAATGATTCCTCAAAGTTCTTATTTATCACACGGAATGAGGGAGTGGAAAGGGATTGCTACAGCTTACTATAGAGGTACTTTAAGTTATGAATGAAATAGAACAATTTCAAGGAAAGTACAAGAACTGCAAGATTTTCGTTTTAAAAACAGGTTGACGCATTGGACCCTAGAGGCGGGTCTGTGCTCATTGTAGTCGGCGTCGCCTGGGAATACGGTACTGGTCAATTATTGCTCTTTAGCAGTATACTCTTCAGTAAAGTTACACTGGCCCGCCTAGATTAGCCATGCCACCTGCGGTGCCGGCAACACCTGTAAACTAAAGTTGAAGTTTAAAATAAATTGAACTGAATTGAATTGAAAATGTGTTAAAGGTCAGTATTGATCTTGCCAATTCTTCAGAAACTATTTCCTTAAATTATCAAAAAAGATCTATTAATATAAGTGAATTTTCAAACATCTCAAAGCAGTTTTCGCTTTAAGAAATAATCTCCAGTACTAACAACATCAGTTACTTTATATCATCCTTGATATTAAGTTATCTTAACCTAAGCTTTGCTTCTTGTAATGTTAATAAAATCATGTTCTTGATCAGTAAGCACTAATGACAAAAGAAGTATCGTTTTATAGCTCACACTACCAAATCTGTAGCAGTTTAATCAGAAAACACCGCAAACTGAATAATAGGTATTTTCTAAGTTACCTACCTGTAGTCAGTGACGTGTTTGTGGTTGTTACCGAGAATATAAGCCAAAACCAACAACAAGCCTTCCAGGATTGAGACGGTATTCGCCGTCAGCTTCGGGGTATCGTGCTGTCTACGGACGTGCCATAAATACATGCTTGTGTTACGTGTTTGAAAGCATTCAATCGCAAGCAGCATTACAATGTCAGAGGGGATGCAAAGCATTAGCCCTGGAAGTGTGTTTATGTGTGTGGTACGGAAGGGGTCGAATGGTAGCTGAGGCACAAGATTCCAAGGGGGTCTAGGGCATGTTCTCCCGGGAATATTTGGAGTCTTCAGTTCCGAATTCAAAACTTCAAACTGTAGAAACGTAGTGGTATATGTGTCTAAAAGCGTGTAACAGGAATTCCTAATAACATTTGCAGTTTCTAGCACCAACAGTTGGTGACAATTGTAAGAAGGTAAAAAGTGCAGGCAGTTACACAGGCCATAAACAATTGGTCATCATATAAACAACGCTACTTCCTATTGTGTTTGTTTTACAAGATATTAACTGTAGTCAAGTAAGAAAGAAGATAGTTCCTTGTTATGATGTCCAAGGAAGACCGTAGACTTCCACAGCTCTCATCCATATTTCTAAACAAATGTGAGCAAAAAGGTGGAGACAGGGGCGGCCCCGTATCAACTAAATGCTTAGAATTAATAAAAGTGAGATTAATTACTTTGATGGGTCCATTTGAGCTGACATGACTTCTCTGAAGGTTTTCTGAAATTAAACGAAAATGTAGGTGAATGTTATCAGAAATAACTAATTAATCAAATGTGATCAGAAATAGTTTTAATTATTTAAAAATACTCAAGTGCATAAGAAGAATGACCAAATCGTGCCCTCAGATATTCATCTTCACAATTATTTTTGAAAACGGTTATACATGGCAGTTACACAAGAACAAAATAGAATAAAAAACTTTCATTTTCAAGTTCTGACAAATACCATGAGCTTCTAAAGAAGGGTCATAGACTTCAATTTAGTTGATATGATTTGTTTGGGGTACGACTCATTTTTTGGGAGGAGGATTTATACACAGAAAGCTCTATTGCCTCCAGCTTATTGGACTAGCGTATAAGTTTTAAAACAAATATTGTATATAAGCATAAATCAAACAAAAGATAAATTCAAAACCCTGTATACGAAGTCCATTAGTGAAAGGTCCTTCTCAGTTGCTGTTACTGCAGCTAAACTTTGGAACAGGTTTTTGGCTTCAACTGGAAATCAAGGATGCACTCTCTGTCGAGACACTCACGAAACGTTTAAAGATCCATCTGTTTTGTTTTATAACGTACGACTAGGTTTATTTTCATGTCAATCATTTTGGTAATACATTGTTTAAAACATATTTTTAATAAAAGACTTGTGAAGCGCTGCAAGTTACATAAATTCTATCATTTGTTTCCATTTAATGAAAAACACTCCATTACCTGGAACAAGTCAAACATAGACTGGGTAAATCCCATTTGCTCCAAAACAGTCAAGATTTCCATTCCTGACCAAACCTTGGAAGACTGCTCAAATGCTGTCTCTTTTAAATGATACGAGTTCTGGTCCATCCACCTCAAAATGTTGGCTAACTACAAAGAGAAGAACAAAAAGTAGTTTGTTAAAAATGATAAACACTGGAAGACTAGTTTTGAAAAAAAACTCCGTTTTTCTGCGTTGACAAGTAAGCTGAATACTGGTTTGTTCAACAAAGGTTGATATTGTATGTATGTTTTTCGCCTACAGGTGTATATCTGGAGTTTCGAGTGTTAACCCTTAGTCGGAGCAGTCTGAGGGACTGTGGAGAAATCTTAAAGAGTTGATAACTAATTTATGCCTATCAAAAAACAGGTTTTGCCATTGGTTGAAATTTATAGCATCTAATTGGTCAAAAATATGTTTGAGACTACGTGAATGAGAATCGTTCATCGATTTTGTTGGGAGCCAAGGTCCCGAGTTTAAAAATGAGTCTCTGTTCTTTCTTTTGGTGGCCTTTATTTTTGGGAAGAAAAAGAATTTTTATATAGCAAGCAACTTAACAGACTGTTGCAAAGGACAAACAGCCAGAATTTGTAGTTTCTTTATTACTGGATAAACGAATAGCATGACTAGAACCCAATAAGTCTTACATGTTTTATCTATCCTGGCAATGGCAGATAAAACGAAGAGCAAGCATGAAGCGAATGACTTTTTCAAGGTCGAACGAGAACGAGAATTATTATAACGTACGAGGAAAGTTCCAAGACATGCACCGATTTTCAATAGAACAGTGCGCTGGCATTAAAAACATTTTCTAATTCTAATTCTAATTCTAATTAATACTCGGTAAAGTTTTACACATATGGACCGAGGCGGTGCTACATGGA
>JAOBRG010000996.1:0-10017 GCA_027574985.1 Umimayanthus nakama | reverse complement strand
AAGGAATTCCTGAGTTCCCTGACCGTGTTTAACCATGCTTGCTGATTACCAATGCAAAGACCAACGCCTGGCGCAATTCTCTGGCAATAACGAACGAGAGACTCCACTCGAGACAACTGTTGCTCGTGCAAGGTCTTCGCTTTGCAAATCTCAACAATTTCAGTTTTCCACTTGCTGGCGTCTTTGCCGTCAGAGTCACATGTTACACTGCAGAGTGGAGCCAAAGCCGTGCTAAGTGCGTCTTCTTTACCAGCTTCAGTGGATGTGGGCGTAGTAAGCTGGAGAAGATCGTTAATGAAGCCTGTCCGAACACAACGAGTGGATACAGCTTCAGCAAACCACTGCAAGGCTTGGCGAATGCGAACAAGCTTTGGGTGCTGGTGCAGCTTCGTAACGTGGCCTTCAGAACCAAGGAAAGTCAGCCACAAATCGCGATGTTCTAACACACCCTTTATTACTTCTTCCTTGCTCTGTTTCGCAGCATCTTCAGTTATGGTAGGCTTAGTCATATCCAAGACTGAAAAAAGGATGCCTTCAGCCAACCTAGAAAGTATAACGGTTAAAAATTATCGGGCATAGTCGACTGCTTACTACGGCATTCTAGTAAAGAAAACGGAGAAGTAGGGTTCCGGGGCATAGGGCTATGGGAAGAGTGCTTGATAGTTCAAGACGGAACATGTTTTTCCTTTCACAGCTATGGTTTAAGGTACAGTTGGCATACCAAACATGGTTCTCATATTGTTCTTGTTAGTTACGAAATACGTGAAACATGAAAAATGAAATGAAGATACAAAGATTGCAATCAGGAGACATATGAACACCGTTCTTTTTATACATTATCACCCAGGTCACAGGATAATGTGTTTATACTTTTTTTGATGGACTGTTTCTATCACAGCACAGGCAAAATTGTCAGATTGCTTAACCGACACAACTAAACGGTTAAGCTTACCATTTCAATTTCTTCGCTAATATTTTTACTGTTTTGTTATCTCTTAACACAATTTTTATACAGGGGAATTGGTTTAGTTCAAGAGAAATCCATACATATATTAACAAAAGTGAAACACAAATTAATAGTTTAAAGAATTTGTGAAGCTAAATGTAAATGGAAATAACGACATACAGCTACAAAGATTTGAGTTGTCGCTTAAAAGATCGTTTGGAAGTGTCAGTGCTACTGATTTATTGATGTTAAGAGGCAGAGAATTCTAGGTTTTGCTCCTTTGTATCTAAGAACTCCCTGACAGTAAGGCTTAACTCTACGAACACGCATTCTTTGTTTTTTTTTTCTTTCATTGTTAAGGTTTGCGTGCTTTAACAATAGGGGGTGGGGTAGTTATATTGTCTTTTATCCAATGGGATCTTTCGTTCGTATGGTTAAAGACAACCCCTCCCTGATGCTTTGCCGTATTTGTTTGTGACTGACGGAGCAGCTTTAGATACCTTGCGGGGAAGCCGTGAAATTCTTTCGCATGTATAAAGTCCGATAATAGATACTTTGGAGCTAAACTACGCAGGGACTTGCATGTAATAGTTAATAAAAGTTGATCAGTCAAAACGCACCAACTAATTATACAGAAATAAACTACGTCATGTCTATGAACTGCGTTCGTGTCAGTTTTTTCTTGAATTCGGAGAAACAGCACGCCAACAATTGAACAGTATATCGTTCACAATCTCATACCAAACACTCCACAGGCAATGAAAAGAAACTACTTTAAAGAAGTAAGCCACTTAAGTTAATAGAGAATTCATACTTACCTAGGCACAAAAAATCTTGTGGACTTCGTGCTGGCGGACTGTCTCTGTCCTCTAAAGATATGGAGAACGTCTTTGATGTTGCTCATTAAGTCTTCTTTCTTGCGTTGTAGTGCGTCAATTATGGACTGTACGTAGCACTTCTTGGCCATCTCTGACAGCTTGTCTACGTCATCAAATGCATTTAGGATGTCCTTTAGACCAATCTCGCGCATGCGTTGCTGAAGGTACTTTCCGAGGCTTTCTTTCAAGATCTGATCTTGATCAACTTGATAAGTATTGCACAGTCCTTCCATGTCTTTGAACATCTCGATGACGTTCGATTTGGACATTCTCCAAGCTTGGCGTCTCTTGGAAGCAGTTTGCAGCCAGGCTTTGCACAATCTCTCTTGCTTTTCACTTTTAAGCTTACTCCACCATTTCGTGAACTTCGGCGAATCTAGCAACTGATAGAAAACGAGACGAAGGTCTTCATTCTCAGATTTGGGCAAGTGTTCTACTATTTGGAGCATATCCTTACTAGAACAAATCTCCTCTTTTAGTAGAAGCTCGTACAGATTCTGCGTTCGACCTTTTGACCACCACATCAAACTTCCACTCAATTTCTTAACAATAACGCTGATGAACATGACAGATAAAACTTGACGAAGCTCTTGGTCTAGTGAGCTCCAGTTTTTAACCAAAGCAATATACTGGTCTCCTTGCGTAGATATGGCACTCTCTACGTGCGTTCTGAAGGCGTCAGTATAGACGCTGTCTCTTTCCTGCGTTGACTGAAAAAGATAACGCGATTGCTTAAACAAATGAAGCAGAATCAGAACACTTGTAGCACTGAAAATGACAGACTTCATCATCTGGTCACTTTCTCGACTTGGTTTGTTTTGTGCTAACTTGTTGAGAAACATATCAATCAAGTAAATACTCTTATGTTCGCTCAAACTGTAGCGATTCATGCATCTCTCTTTAGCCATACTCAATAGGCGAGGTGCTTCTATCAGCGAGCAAAAACTTGCAAACAGGCTTAGTACTCCTGGCGTTGAACTTTGTGAAATGAGGACACGTGTAGCTGCTTCTACATATTGTTCACTGTTTGACGGTAGGGTTGAGGCATGGCTCTTTTGAATCTGGTTCAATATTGTGTCCGCAGCCTCAGCAGAAACGGTGTTATGACTTCTGAAAGCTCTCTGATTTGCAAAGTGTCCAAGAAGAACAACAAGAAACAAAGCTTGGTGGTGGCTCAATTGTTCTTGTGTACAACGGTGAAACCATTTCAGAAACACCTGATGCTCTTGAGCAGTAAAATTAGAGCGGTAAAACCCCATATGTTCACAGTCCATCAGGAACTCTTTAACAGACTCTTTACTGACCAACTGGTATAGTTCATCAATGTAATCCAACTTGCCTTCAAATTCGCGCTGACAATAATGTGTGTCTCTAGGGTGGTGAAACACGTCATACTGGTTTACACCTTGTGAAAAAGATCGCTGACACTGTTCGTATATGTCTTCAGGAGACAATGGCCACCATTTCCACAATGAAGAAGGAAGAGGTGTCATAACATAGTAGTACTTCACGTTTATTAGCTCTGGTGAAAGCTTCACTACCCCTGATTTCCAGTGATCGTCGATGAACTTCTTGAGTTTAACAACCCATTTCTTGCCACCAGTACACAGTTCTACCCATACTTTCTTTGCGTTTGGAGCCAACACGTTGAAAACAATGCACAAGGCCTTGGATACAAAGAAGATATTGTTAATCGTTGATCAGCCTGTGCCGTGTATGGAAAAAAAATTCTGTAAAGAGAGACACTGGCTCACTAAGCTACTTATGTTTTCCGTGTTAATGGGATGTAAACTAAGGCTAGCCAAATCAAATCTAGCAGTTACCATAAAACGTGGAATAATAATGAAATAAATAAAAAATGAAATACAGTTCTGTTGTTGTGCTACTACAAATTTGAGCTGATCTTCGGTGTGTGTTCTTTTAAAACATATCTCCAACTCAATAAGGAAACAATTCTTCTTGCACAAGAATTGCTTGCGGCTACCTATTCTCGAAAATAACCAAAGAGTAATACACAAACTTACTGTGCTATGGTAGGTGCAAGGTTAAGTTCTACAACGTCATTGGGGCCAATCATTTAGTTAACTGTTAAAAGGATCAGGGGTCGTCCAATTGTGCAATCTAATCTACTCATATACTAGTCGGGAGCCCTCGCTCTAGTAAGTACTTACCGAATTGGAGACACCAAGGAACAAAATATGACAAAGCGAGTGTCACTTGCACTTTTCAGTTGTAACGATGATTTAAGGTAATTGCGAGATTTTCTTGTTTCCGTTTCTTTCGCAACATGTACAAATGTTTTTTATCTTTGCACTTTCGGAGTTAATTACCAGGAAAGCAGTAAGCGCTAATCTAAAGTGTTTGAAAATTCCTCCACGTTTTTCCTTGTTGTATAAACGATGGTAAACTATAAAGATGTTAGAGGTGCTGTGCTAAGCTTTTGAAAAAAATCCTCAAAATTTAATTGAAACCATGATGCTGCAATAAGTTATTCTGAAACTTCAACCGGCAGAAATAAGAGGAAATAGCTTAAACTCTAAACTTACAAAGGTTTCAAAAACGACATGTTACAGAGGAAATGCCGACAACGACGTTACTTTCAAGGACCAAGAACATATTTATGGACTTTACTATGAGGTTAACAATTTTATTCGACGAACAAAAGAGCTTAAGCACTAAAGGAGATTTTTCACTATTTTAGAGTTCCTTGAGTTCTTTTGAGACTTAAGGATTTCGGTGACATGTACCAACGCCGTGAAATAACTGATGTAGTATCAAAGAAATATCGTGTTTTCTTACATTTTCTGGTATGTCTTTGCCAGCCAACTCTTCATCGTCTGTGTCAGTTTCATCTTCTGATTCTGTTAAGCTGTTTTCAAACGTCTTCAAATTTTCCTTAAAAAATTTAAAGCATCCCAGTGTTAAAGACAACTCGTTACACCTCAATTGTCGCTATCGGTACCGTGACAATTTTTTTGGTAGCTGTTTTCTAAACATTGACAACAACAATAGCAGCAGCAACAACAACAACTTTCTGCATTCAATTAATGTCCGAGTGAAATTTAAATATTTAGATGGTTGACGGCTTCCTGGCGGGCTAAACCGAATTGCCCGTAAAAAGATTAAAATTAATTGAGTGATTCTCGAGTCACATTACTGACACGGGTATCAACATGTTTTATAACTGATTTGAATCCGTGTTTGAACAACTTTTATGTCTAATGCTTATAAAAACACTATCCCAACTACTTACTCTTCCAGTCCATTACCTCCTTCACCAATCGTACACCAAAGTCTTTAATGTTGTCTCTCCTTTCTTTATCTTTTTAAAAGGTTTAGACAAAGGTGTTCTTATCGCTGTTGTTAGTGATTTATAGCTTAAATAATTACTTCCAGTCTGAAAGTAACATCGTGTTTAGTACCGCCTCAAAAATCTTTTTTCAAAGCTTCTTGAAACAGTTGTGAACGAACAAATCTGTTTGAGTACAACACCTTTCCATTACGCTGTACACCTCCTCCAGTTGCTGTCGTCGTTGAATTATCGCCTGGCGCCCACTGACCTTGCCTAAGCGTCGTATAGTGGTCTTCTGTCATAGTCTTTGCCCTCTGTTCCCATCTCTCGTGCAATTTCTTAAAATCATCAGATTGACTGGGGGAAGAAGGGTGTGTCGCTTGGTTCTGGAAGTAAAAGAAGCAAAGCCAAAGCTATTAAGATTAACAACAATAGTAACAAGAACGACGACGACCATGCTGGCATCAATTTAAACAATGTTCAATTATTTCCCTCTCACTTGATTCATGGATACTTGTTTTTTGTTCCTAAATTTCTCGGCAGCAACACAGATTTGCGTATAATCAGCCACGAGGAAGAGTAATTTTCTGCTTACCTTCCTGCTTGAGTAGACCAAAAAAACTCTCAAACTAATTGCCTTGGTCCGTATTCACATCTAAAACGCGGCGGTCCGTATTCACAGTTAAAATGCGGTAAATTTTTACACAGAGAACAACAATCGACTCTATTTGTTGATCTCGAAATATTTGCGTTATGTGGTTGCATTGTCAAGCCCCCTCTGGTCAGTCCACTGCTACTGGAATGCAACAAAGCTACGTCACATTACAATAAGGCAGCACGACCAAATTCAGACTCAATAAAATGAAAAACTCATATCGTTTGACGTAAGAACAACTTTGGCTCACTTACAAAAAAATGATTAAGGGTTAAAATTGAACTATCTTTAACCGTGCTTGGACGATTTTCTTCATACTAGTTAACAATTATTCTCTGAAATCGAGGTTAATAGTGACACAATTTTCACCGACATGCGAAGCACGGAGGTGAATATTCTAAAAGCCACTATTCACCGAGATTGGAGAGAATAATTGAATTAGCATATACAAACTCGGTGACAACACAGCATATTCAAGAAAAGTAAGTAAGAATCTTCAGTTTGATCTCTTTTAATTCCTCCCAACGTATTAACAGTAATTGGCATGCCCTCACAGTTGGCTGCCTCATTTCCACGCTCTATTTATGCATGAAACTTACAGTTTGCACAAAGATAGCGGATCTGCTAACGAACTTTGAAGATTTCACAATATTTGGCGATCTACAACAATGTCTCTTAAAGCTGACCGGACAAAACCTTTGTTTAAGTTGCTAATACCTTGAAGTAGCTCCGTTAAGGCAGTTACAGTTTACTTGAAATGGAAATTGAAAGAACAGTTTGTGAAGTTAGTTTCCTTCGGAAATCAAGCCATGTGCTTGCTGTTGAAGTGTTGGAAATCACAGCCATTTTTAAGAGAGATAACGACAATCAAATTTCCTTGAATGGAAACATTTTGCTCAATGGAAGTTGTCTTGACTTGGATGGGACTTTGAAATGAAGCCGTGGAAGGGCAATTGCTGCTAAGGAAAAGAAGTATCAACGAAGCTTGGCGATCAGGACAGAAGACACTCGACATGTGAGCAAATTGTTTGAACTGTGTGTTAAAATGTTGCTTATCTCTAAAAACTTTCATTCCTAATTTTGTAGCTGTTTTTGTGTCATTAGGAATTGTAATATCTTGCATTTGCGAGATGTCATTCTGGTTTACTTCTAATAAACGAGAGTTTACGCCGGCCATTGTTTCATTAGAGAACTTTTAAAAGCACCTGCCGTTGCCACCGCAGAAAAGACCTGGTGCTTAAGTTCTCTAATATTCACCTCCCGGGAGGTGGACAACGTCCATTAGTCAGAGATAGCGAACCAATTAGATAACCTGAAATACCAACGTCACCGAGTTTGTATATGCTAATATTCAGTATTAATTTATTTGCCATTTATAAATATTGTGATATTTTACATTTTATTTATTGACATTTAAATGGCGAGAATATCTGATAGGAAGCTTGTGGGTTATTTTGAAGAAATCAGACACCCTCAGACTAATTCATTTGTATTCTAAAATAGTTGTTAAGATGGCTTACACAGTATATATTAACTTATTACAGTACATATTTACATAAAATTTGTTAGAAACGCCATAAAAAAGCTATATTTGAACTATTGTTCAAACAAAATGATGATTTTGCTTTGAAGTTTATACTTTTACCTATTTTTCTAAACGCCATAAAGCTCTAATTGAGCAATGGTTCAGGTAGAACTTTCAAGATTTAGTTGTACAAGTAAATAAAGTGTAATTTCAATTTCTTAGAAAGTAAAGCGTACGTTGAGCAACCTTTGATGTTTTCTTGGATGGAATTGTAAATTTTTGGACCTACAAATCAAAGAGAAAATTGTCTAAGTTTTGTTCTAATCCGAGGAAGATGGTATAAATATTTTGATCTGGTATTGTATGTGTGAAACTGGTTGCTATAGACACAGGAGTTGTTAGTTTTACTTGGTAGAGATTTTTTACAAAGAGAGAACAAAAATTGACATGTTTGTAGTTTTTGAATCTCTTGAAACATATTTCTAAAAAGAGGGTTTGTATGAGTACTGACTTAACCTTGTACAGTCCCGTCTTAATCCGCCGCAATTTTCTAACATCAGAGTGGGTCTAGTTCTCTACAAAGAAACTGTATACTTACATACCTCTTGTTTGACGATTCCAACACTTAGTGGATCAGAAAATCTGGTGCTTCCATTTCCTTGATCATGCAACGCATCCTTGGCAGCTTGGTTGGTTGTTGAGGCAGGACAATCTTGGTTGGGTTGAGACAGGGTGCTCAACTGATCGTTTTCTTCTACGACCTTTGTTGTTGGACCAGACACTTCTGCGTCTGCATTGCCATCAGAGGTGTAGTTGCGGTCTAGCGAAGCTGAAAGTTGTTGATCAACTGTGTCTCCTTGATTCTGATTTAACACTGGTGCCAGTGGTTGTGCCGCGTCATTCGAAATAGATGAGACGTTCCGTTGACATATCTGGGCATAGGTCGTATTTTGGACGTTTGTGCTCTTTTGATTTGCAGGTGGAAAGTTGGTCTCTCTATTCCCTTGGTTGGGACAGTTCGTTCCATTGTGATTGGGAGAATCAACGACGTTTGTTTGAAGACTGCCGTGTTGCTTCTGTTTATCATCTTCTAGGGCTTTACCGTCATCCTTTGGCCGTCGCTCATTGGATGCCATCAAAACGTTGATGATCCGTCCTACCACACTGTAAGTCAACATTTAGTGTCATTTGAAGATTGAAAGTGATAATAATAATAGTAGTAGTAGTAACAGTAGTAGTAGTGGTGAAAACAGTACTAGTAGTATTTTCGTCATCATAACAGTAAACTCACCTTGGGGCTTTTCAGATACTGTTTACAATAAAACAGTATTTATAAAAGAAACCTTATAAATTACTAACTAATTAATTGTTCAAAGGTGTTCTTTTAATCGCTGTTCGAAAATATTCAGAGATTCACTGTTTCAAATTCTCACTCAAATTGTTCCAAATCGATGCTATCCTGTACGTAAAAGTTCTTTGTCCTGTAGCAGTTCTAAACAATGGTATTGGTAGACTGTTGCGGTTTCGCATGTGCCGGTTGTGAATTTGTGTTTTCGGGCGATTCTATTTAGTAGGTACGGTGGTGCAAGACCATTTATACATTTTTATACCATAACAGCATCCCTTAGGTTTAATATCTGTTCTACACGTAACCACTTGAGTTGACGTAAAAAGTGGGGTAACGTGGTCGAATTTCCTTGTCCCTGTTACGATCTTGCTGGCAAAGTTCTGTACAAGTTGTAGTTTCTTGATGTTTGCAGCCATTGATTCATCAGGAAAAACTCCAGTTTAAATCGAAAAAATAAAGAGATCATTTGAGCGCTTTTTGATGATTCTATTTTACGCAAAAACCAAAAACGATAAGCTAAAGCTGATAACGTTTTCGATGTTAAATTGATTTGCACGACTGGCCGCTTAGGATTGGTTTGACCTTTTAATGAGGTGTTCTAAACGACTTTGAAATACTTCCATCTCTATCCTTATGCACAGCAACGCTAACCAACCGGTTTGTATGCAGGCTTTTTGTCTTCAAAAACAATATATATTGGTTCAGACGCCATCGTGAAATATCTGAACCGAGGCAACCGAAAAATATTTCGTAGATCTCGGTTTAACCAAGACTTATTAATAGAAAATACTGGTATGTAAATTTGGCATGACTTATTGAGCTTACTAGACACTCCTTCCCGAATACTTTCGTTCGCTTCGGGGGGGAAAACCACACCTTGCAGCAAAACAAACATGATGTTTGAATACCTTGCAAATTACAGAATGGTTTTATATCTTTTTATTTAACTGTGAAACTATTTGTTGTTGCAAGCTGTGATGCGTATAGAAACCCCTTGCGACCAACTCTCTATTTAAACGGTCGGTCGCAAGGTGATCATGTGTTACACATTTATTTCAAGAAAACGAAACAAATGGACGCGCAGACCGTTCGTAGAGATTACATTTTAATAGAGAGACGAGGGAAAACAATTACTCTTTATTTTTCTTATTTATTCCATTTTCTATATATGCCATAAATCTGAAAATGCGAATGGCTCAAGTTTGTACATATTTGGGTTTGACACTCACTGGTTGTGCAACTTGGAATCACGCCCTCTTTTTCGTGATCAGCGATCGATTCTCTATAGCCCAGAACCTTGAAACTCTAAGTTCGAGCACGTTTAGGCTTAGTTTACATGAAATACAGCTAAATCCCACCTGGGAGTTAAAATT
>JAOBRG010000985.1:0-10017 GCA_027574985.1 Umimayanthus nakama | reverse complement strand
CCCCCCCCCCCCCCCCCCCCGGCCTCCCTGCCTGACTCCTATATCCCTGGTAGCTTCAGACATTGTTTTATTCATGTTTTGGAGCTTACCTTTCTAATCAGCTAACTAAAACTCGCGTACTGTTTAAAAGAGTATTGCATATTTTCCCTTTTTGTTTTTCAGGTAGCAACAATACGCAATTCCAGCGAGTTTCGAAAGGCCGTGTTATCCAATGCTATAGTCAACCCAGGTTCGTACTAACAACCTTTCAAAAGGGGTCGGCGCAACACAAACGCCAAAGTTGCGAGTTTTCTTTGGGGCCGGGTCTTGGAACATGCTCCCCAAGGAATTTTGGCAAAACTGGCCCCTTTCCAGCATTTAGAGACAAATTTCGTACTCATTTAAATACAATTTTTTGCTCGTAAACTTTATTTTTGTCAAGAAAAAAAAATTAATTCCCAAAAAGGGTGGATGGCAAGGGCTCCCTACTACCGCTCTCCCATGGAACCGTTATTTTTTATGATTTTCCAAATATAGTCGGCATATGTATGCCATCTGTAGTTTTCAAATGTTAAAGTAGGACAAATTAAAAATCATTCTCTGATATCGAGGAGAACAGTTGCAGAATATTCTAAAAGCCACCATTTAACCAGAATGAAGAGAGTACTTTACTGGCTAATACGTTCAAACTTGGTGACAGCACATTACATTGAAGAATTTCTTTCTCTGTCATTACCGGAAAACAGAAGATTGGCAAATCACCCACCTCTCGAGAGAAACCAAGCATTGCTTGAAACCCCAACGTTTTTGAGTCTATAGGTGCTAATAATGTAATTATGAAGTTAACAGATAATATGTAAGCGTGATTTTAACAATAGTAATACTGAACAAGATATCGAAAAAGCGGTGCCTCACCGACCAGGGGTGATTTTTATAGGAGTTAGTCTGTTAAATATATCTAGAAATAATTTTTCATTCATAACAAAACGCCCAACAAAGTTTTAAAATGCACTGATAAGGTTTGATTATAAAAATTTAAATAGAGACAAAACGTTTTTAACGCATCGTCATCTCTTACATCTGAAGATTTCATTGCGTCGAAAACGTTTGTGTAAATTTTAACTTTTGAAATCAAACCATCAGTACATTTTAAAATGGTAATTTTTAGTTGGTAATTAACGTTTTTGTTTCTTGTTTGCAATAAAATGCCATCTTGGCACTTTTGCATATTTGCTTTGAAGCTGCTTCCCTATTTATTGTGTAAAAGACAAGGAAAAACCATTGAGAATAGTCTTAATACATTTTCTCGCTACGTTCTCATCTGTAGAGGGCCCGTATGACAACGTCCAGGAAATTCGTGATGCTTTGAAAGAGCGAACAATCAAAGGCGCCTTACTGGACACCTACGTTGCAGCACACCATCGAGAGGAGCTGTTTGACCATGAAATACTAGCAAATAAGATGTTTCGTTCGTCTTCTGGTTATGGGATTGTACTTTCTGGGGAAGCTCTTTACGTTGAGGAGCGCTGTCGTGAGTACATTGCTAGCAATATGGCGGCTCTCTCTAAGAACGTTGAAAGGAATACTAAAACGATTCAGGTGAGATTGCAACTCTTTTCAGTTTTTTTTTTTCAAAGAAATTGCCAGCTGAAATGAAATAATTATTTTCACTTTAGTTTGCCTAACCGTTGAATTGAACTGTAAACAAAATGTGTATCCATTTTGCCATTCCATACTTTTTTCTTGCCACTTTTTATAACTTAAAAGCCCATCGACAATCAGAATGCTTTGTGATCGTGGTGTTTATGGGTTTTTAACATACTTTTAACATTAAGCATGGCAGAACAGAGTTTAAAAAAGGTTTAATAGTGGCGAGAAAGCCTAAAGTGAAACCACGAGGCTTAATCTACATTAGTTTTCCTCTTAAGTCAAGTTTACAAATATTCTTAAGACACTGGTTTTAAATTTAATAAGCATTAGAAAAGCATGTTCAGATACAAAATTTTTATTTTTTGTTGTAAAAGTAATCTTTAAGTTTGATTTTAAAAACAGTTTATTTGTAGACATTAACTTTCAGTCTTTTAATAGTTTCATTACAGAACACCTACCATGCTGACAGAGCCCAAATCTTGCCCTTTCGACAGACGCAAAAAAATAACTGTGTGCTCTGCAACCTCGGTCCCAGTCTCTTTCCTCTTCCGAAAGAAAAACCCTGGTTTGGCCTGGTCACATGCCACCCAGATTCTAGGTGGTAACAAATAAAACAATCGAACATGGGAGTTTGTTTTGATGGAAACCTAGCATTTTCGACACTAGGCTTAATAAGAACAAGAATCAATTTTTAAATGTGCTTAAAAGCACATCTCCAACCTTATATTTTCTTTGTTTAATACAACCTAGAATCTTGGTGGCATGTGACCAGACCAAACCAGGGTCTTTCTCTCGGTAGCCTGGGAACGAGATTATATGCTCTGCCGAAAATATGTTGCGTTTCTATTGGCTATAACTTCACACCACAAGCTAACCCGGATTCGACCAAACTACTTGGTTCAGTTGTAGATTATTTTCTGTAAATACTGCTAACCCCATCCGGGTTAAATGAGACCCACGTCCAGACTTGCTCTAACCATGGTCGAACCTGGGTTAGTTTAGAAAAAAAGGGTCGCAGGTTTTGACGTTGCACATGCGCACTCGTGCGTTCATCCAACTTGCATGCAGCATGCATGTGTAAAACTAACCTGGGCTAGCCCCAGGTTTGTATTTACAACGTTTTTCGGGAAAACAATGTTGGGCACGGTTACATACTAAAAACAGACACACGTATAGATATACGCAGCTGATCTGAGTCCATAGAAATGGCCAATCAGGGGCGCGGACGTCTGCAAAACCGTATATCACACTGTTACAGGGCTCATCCGTGAGACAAGGCGCGCGGATATCATGCAAAAAAATTATGCACTTAGTGATTTTCTTCAAAGTTTAAGAGACCTAATCTTCTTTCCAAAAGGTCTTAAACTTGATTCTTAGTCCAACGAACTGCTTTAAAAGCAGCCTTAATGGAGTATACAGTTTTGCTGATGACGTCATAGGGTCAGATTAACTTGACAGACAGCGAGTACCAAAAAAAGGTTGAAAAAGAGAATGGAAAATACAATATATTAGTTTAAGCTGTTTTTTCCTGTTTGTCGTGAAGGCGCCAGCTACAAACGAAGCAATCGAGAGAAGCACTGGTCTCTTTGATGTACGATCACCGTTGTTCATAGCCTCGTTTATAGGCACCATCGTCTTGTTTGGGCTCGCATTAGCTGCTGGTCTTGTGTGGCACTATTACTACTGGTTGCCCCTTCAGAGGGCAATGGATAAAGATGGTGAGTAGTGCCGGAGTATATGTAATTCTTAATTTTTTTAAAAAAATACCCGGGGTATACCCGGAGGCTTGCCCGCGGGGTGGCAATGCTTGCGGCTGGATTTAACTCACACATTAACCTGAGTACGGACCAGAAATAATGTTTTTTTTTTCACATTTCGTAATTTGCGTACAATACATAGTTTCCTGACTCGAAAAACGTAAAGTTTTTACAAAACTCGTTTCACTTTTGTATTTTCCGTTGATTTTCGAATAAACTACTATTTGAGGTTGTTTAGTGATTACTTTATTAATCAGTTTAGAAAAGTTGTTGCCACTTTGTGTATTTTAGATACAATTTTAGAAAGATTTGAGTCTTCCAGTTCAAGGGGTTATACGTACCCATCGCACGAATATTCTGATAAGTTTTGAAAGCTATGTTTTAAACTTGACTTGAAAATATTTTGATTTCATTTAATCCCACATTTTTCTGTAAGATATGAACCAAACTATTACCGCATACAGAACTTGATAAGACCGTTGATTCGCGGCGAATCAAATAACATATGACACGTTTAATCTCCCTTGAGTTAGAACCTTTTCCTACATTGTCAAATTTCCAAATACATACAAGTTGTTAGCTACAATAATTGATATATCTCTCTAATTTTAAGTCACAACAATTTTATTTTCTATCTGTACGTTGCAGCAGTGAAATTGTCTGAGCAGAAAAAGATATGGACTTTTGAAATGACTGCTGTTGTCACTGCCTTCAAAGAAAACGCAACAAAGAAATTCACGAAAATGTTGGAGAGACATAGAAAACAGCAAATCCTCGTTCTACGCAAAAGAAAACAACAGCAGGCGAGTTTACAAGACACTTATTGGGACTCAATGTCTGAAAGAGACAAATATATCGCACCCGAGTATATTCAGGTAGAAATCGGATCGTCCCACGGTATAACACTGACTAGCGCACGCCATACTGGTGGCTTATCACCGAGATCCGGGGAGCAGGGGACTGGTACCAAGCTTAACAAGCTGTTATCTCCCCCGTCCAGGCCATGTGTGTTTGTCATTTCCCCAAACTCGGGAGAATATACACAAGAAACGGAAGATGAAATCAACACTCGCTTTTAACATTTGCTATTTTCTTGACGTATTAAATTGCTATTCAGATATAGTTGCCTATGTTCTATACATATTTTTGTAATTGTTTTTTTTGGTCCATTAGAGCTACATCTCTTAATACACTGTTTACGTTGTATTTATTTGAAAACAATAACAACTGTACTTCAGGCTCTTCGGAAGAGTCAGTATGCAAGCTTGTCATTTTGGACCTAACAAAGGCAGCACACCAAATATTGTTAATTTGTACGTGTAATGTTTTTTGTAGTCCAAGTATATTTTGCAAACGTGAACCTGAGATACCTGGAGAGACTTGTATTTACAACGTCAGCATATTTTACTTTCCATCTCTATTTTTACCGAAATGTAAATATGTCACTTCGTGTTAGAGTACTGGAAGTTGGGCTGTGACGTCACAACCAGAACTCATACTTCGAGTCTGCAATCGCTGGAGGAAGATCTGACAAACATTACATCTGTTGTTTATAATACGAAAAGTCAAAAACCACAAAACAAGATATATCTCCAGCAATTGAAGACTTAAAGTATGAATTCTGGTTGTGACGTCACATTATCCATCCTTGGCCCATTCTTCCTTTAAAAAATTTTGCGCGGTCATTTTGAATCCGGAAGTAAAACCCAAGAGGTTCGGTGTAGAGTTAACGTTTCGAGCGCTAGTCCTTCGCCGAAGCAGTGCGTTAACGCTAAAAACATTAGCTGTACACCCAACTTCACGATCGCGAAAAATAGACCATACTAACCTTAGTTGATCAAACCCCATTTTCAAATACGTCCTGTAGTTGGTTGATCGTACAGGTTAGTGTAGTCTTTCTTGTTGTTAGTTCAGTCACTGACATTTCAAAACACTGTGATAAGGTCTCTGAAGATGACTTCCGCACAGATTGTGAAAACATCAGCCTTAAACAACAACAGTCATTCTCAGGCATACACCAATTCGGAAGGTCAACCGAATAAAATCGTAAAATTACACTGTATCAAAACAAATTATGCCAAGTTAATAATATTTTATCTGTTGCTAATGTGATGTTTGAAAAAATAAACCGAGATACCAGGAAGAACGGCAGTGTCCAAGATAATCCTAAATTGCCGTTTGTCTGTGCATTTATAGCAATACTATGACAAAATGACAAAAGTGAAACTAGGGTTACTGAAGCGGGCACGCTCATAGTCATACTCCATGTGTGCTGGCTTCTGGTCACGCTTATGTCTCTCGCCCAGATCAATGCTCCAGCATCGTTTGAAAACTCTCTGTAGATAAAGATAGCTATCTAAATTCAAGGTCAGAGTAAACTGGTGCTTCTAAAAGGTCTTTTACTCCAACATAAATGTTATTTTATTGAGCAACAGGAAGTTACTTCCTGTTTTTTTTGGTTGGCTTGATGAAACCAAACCTAAACAAACTGCAAGGGATGCTGAACATAAACACTGGGCATTAACCGAAACTCTACAATTACAATAATGTAACAACAAAATTTTAGTTGTCAATTTAAAAACAATACTTGCTTATAAGTTTGAGAATAATAGACAATTCAATTAATCTTATGTAGTGTTTTAGTGAAATGTCAAATAAAATACGCTGTAAATAATATAGCTAACAAAACTGCCTCCTAATATCTGCTGCTTTCTATTCTTGAATTTGTATCAAAAAGCTAGTATGCTCGCATCAAGATACGATGTTCACCTGTCCCGACATAGTCACGCTCTTATACAAGCATTATGAGTCTGGCACTACCAGACGGCGCGCAATGCATGCTCAGCCGAGAAAAGTTAGTAACTTAATGTCCCAAAGCATCGGCGCCACTGGACACCAATCTTGATAGCTCATATTTCAGTATTGAGTTAGTGAGTATAAGTAAATAATCTGGGGAAAAAATCATGCAGAACAAAAATATTTGTCAAAAACTTGAAACTCTGTTCTGAAATCCTAATTTTGATTACGTTATACTCATAAGGAAGTAGATACAGATAAAGTGCCGAAGTGTTCTGGTTTTATTTTGACAAGTCTCACTACTTGTACTTTAGTTTGGGTGGAATAATTTTGAGCTATTATGCTAATTACAATGCAATTCTAGATACTAAAGCCGATATCTATTCTTTATATTGCTAGTTTGACTGTGTTTATTTTTTCCTCTTCCACGCCGATAACTCACCTAGAGGTAAACTTAGAAATCTTTCGTGGTTTAAAAACAATGCTTTTAGAATTTTTCACAAACTTGTTAAACATTGTCTCTCTTCTTTACTTTAGCTGGGAAAGATGGTTGGGCGAGTAAGATTAATATAATTAGTTTTATCTAATATTCAATTAATTATAACCTTTCTAATAGCTGTATAGCTACTAACGACTCAGCAGTGAAATCCAGGACGTAAACAGCCCGAAACCTGGAATGATACTTTATTAATTTTCTTTTCATTGGAAACAACGCTGCGGAACACCAAAATTTTAAAGAGTACAAAAGTAAGATAAAAGTTCAAAGACTTATGTAGCTAATGGTCAACTAGATACAAATTACAATTATCTAAGTGTAACTATGATAATCATGCATGTTTAAACCAACAAACTAAAGTGTTTCAAATCTATACTGATTGGGTAGTAACAAGAAAAAAATTAAAAAGTTACTACATATAAAGAGCTTTAGTGTACAGCGGCAAAATTTCATCCAAACCATTGCGGAAACGAACAGCTATTCACAACCCAATAGTAAAAAGTGGTTTGTTTTCAAAATTTACACGTGCCAATATTTGGATTAGAAAAACACTTAGTTTCCATTCATTGTTTTATTCCAGATCGTGTCACTGCCCTTAAGGTAGGAACTCAAACAGAATTTGCTATCAGTACATCAGTTTACATGCAGAAATGCCAAATGAAATCTTATTCCAATAGTATAAATTGACTTTGCAACATATTCAGAACATCATATGGCACTTAGCCTTAGCACTGAAAGAAATATAAACTATCAAGGTTTTTCTTCGTGAAAGTGAAACGCAATACTCCCGTTTTGTGACGTCAGCTTGTTAATATGCAGTTTCTGTTGCTGCGCAGAACTATTCAGATCAGAAGATATAAGCCTTGCTGTTAGTAATCCGTGTTTCCTCCAAAGAAACGATGAAGCTCTTCCTGCTGTTGGTTTTCCTCGTTTCAGCTGCTGCTCGATGTTCTGCAGATTTGTTTATTGTCTACGGTGATTTGTCGGGGAACGCAATAAACGTTATTTCTACTACAGGAGAGATAAAGAAGACTTTCAAGGTGAATGCGTTTTCAATCAAAGGCATTGCCATTCATTACAAGCAAGATCTAATCTTCGTTGTAGACGGAAGCAAAATCGTGAAAATTCATTTACTTAATGACGATGGGAAGCGCAAGATCTCGGGCACTGGTGAACTTTTCGTTAACCCCAAAGCCAGTCATTTTGAATCTGTTGTGATTTCTCTGTCATCCTCTGGAATAAAGGTGCGTTCCTCTAGTAATGAAGCAACGAGCTTGATGGTCGATCCAATTAGCGATAAGCTGTACATTGGAGGTGAAAAATACGTCTTCGAGATGAACTTTGACGGAAGCAACGTAAGGAAAGCGATTATGGCACCGGAACCGTTTGCCTATATGAATCACCCCACTCTTGTTGAGAACAAGTTGTACGTTGGAGTTTCTAACTCGCGTAACGAGAAAAATGGTGTGTACGAAGCTGCTACTGGCCCCAGCATCATGGTTAATCTGACAGACGCGAGCTTGATTCTCGGAGGAAGCAACATTTACGCCATTGCGGGAGAAAACACCTCGAGTACATTTTACTACACTGACAATGTTAACCAAATTCACCTGATGCCGCCTGCCCAGGTAAAAATTATTAAAGAAGTCTCTCCGTTGCAGAAACCTCAAATTGTGCTCAGCAACTATGGTGTAACAAATAATCCAAGAGCGCTGGCAGTCATTGGTAGAAACATGTTTTGGAGTTCACACGGTGACAGAAAGCTTTACCATGGTAAATTGAACGGGAACATGAACTTTCTTCCACTTCAGAACATATCCGTTGTAAAGGAAGGCGTCAGAGTGTTACAAATGGCAGTGTTTGAGACAAGTTCTAGGGCTGTAGTCAGCACTAGTGTTTGTTATTTATTGGTGTTGGTGGGTATGACTAGTTTCGTAGTTTGGTGAGGGCTCACAACAAACCGAGCTAAAAGTTGTTTGACTACAAAGTGCGTATAATGCAAACTGACGAACTGTACAATATTTCACACCTGTTATTTTTTTTGATAAATCTGCATATTCATGTATATGTTAAGTAGGTCGATATATTTTATTGTGTGTCGGTGTTCTTATGCATTAGTTCCAGGTTTTCGTAGGTGAGTAAAGAAAAAACATGCAGATGATTCTCTTTTTTGGTTGTGTTGTATCTTTCATTGAAATATATAAACAAAGTGGGACTTTTAGAAAACGTTTACCCTCAAGGAATTTGAACAAAAACCAATACCAGTTATTCATGATCAAAAATTAAGCAAAGTTTACCTTTTGAATATTATACACCTATCGATGTTACCTGGGCGGGGGAAGGATGGGGAGTGGGGGAAAGGTGGAAGAGGGTGAGGGAATGTTCGATGGTTATTGGCGGGGATTTAATCAACGCAAAAAAATAACATCAAAGCGCCATGAAGCGGACTATAGCATGATGTGACAGTCAAAACTAGTAAAACGTTAGCACTACCACTGCCGAGGGACTAAAACAAAAACGCGGAACCAATAATTAATAGTCGATGGTTGCATTGAGCCCCACCGGGGGCTGGGGTGCTCCCATATATTGGCTATACAAGGTATGTGCCGCCGGAATGGGTATGGTTTTCAAATCATTTACTCTGAGGTAGGGTAATCATAGAAAAATGGTCTAGTGTATGGTCCAGTTTAACGGGATCGCTATGTGGACAAAGATTGTAACACAAAAGATTGGAAGGTTATTCTGGTATAGGGTCACAAAATTTTCAAAATTTGCTCTAGTAAAGGGCAGGACTTTCGCGAACCCAGCGGTACACCCCTAGCAAAACTATATGGGAGTACTGCCTCGGGGGTTCAAGCCCACTACAAGATAAGGCACTATGAGACACTGAAGGAGACTGATTGGTTGCGTTTTATCTGGCTCATCTAATAAGTTATTCGCACAATTAAAAATAAAGTATATGTTTTCTGAAAGATTAAATTTTTAAGTAACCAAATACTATTTCGACCATTTTAA
This sequence comes from Umimayanthus nakama, assembly GCA_027574985.1. Classification (NCBI taxonomy): domain Eukaryota; kingdom Metazoa; phylum Cnidaria; class Anthozoa; order Zoantharia; family Parazoanthidae; genus Umimayanthus; species Umimayanthus nakama. Next base: position 324 of record JAOBRG010000985.1, on the reverse strand, counting down.
TTTTCATATTAAAAATAGAGTTCGAGATACTCGCCAAAAACAAATGTATTGAAAAGTTATATTTGTAGCTAAACGCTTTTGCATGTGGCTACATGCCTAAATTTTGAGGTTCAGTTTCTCCCTCGTAACTCTAAAGTTCTGAGTTCATAACTTTTCAAAAACTAGAGTATTATTAGAGATACTTGACACGTATTTGAGCCCCTTTTCCTACTAGCCAAGACGGCGACGAAAACCGTGAAAAGGCCTATTGTTGTTCTTGTCGATGTTATTGTTGTTGATTCGTTGTTGTTGTTTGTTCTCTTTGTTTGTCATTATCATTGGCTG
>JAOBRG010000963.1:0-10017 GCA_027574985.1 Umimayanthus nakama | reverse complement strand
GTGTTGGCTACCTAACATGAGTCCTTTGGTCACTGTAGCATAGCAGGAAGATAGATAATTTCAAGGTTTTGTGAAGGAAGGTCCAAAATCGTCACTTAGGCCGTTTTTGCACTGAGTTCTTCAATTGTAGCTTCTGGACCCCCTCTTTCAAAATTTCTTGATTCACGCCTGAATATTTCTATCATTACTTCACAGAAGGATGCTGTACATCAAGTTCTAGTAGGTACAGTGAAGGGGTAGTAAGTGCTAATATTTCTATCAGTAACTTGGTAGCAGGATGCCGTATTGTATTACAACAATTTATTAATCATGTTTGTAACATATGCAAGTGTAGCTCATTTTCATGTTTGTGTGTCAACACAAGCAGAAGCTTAATTAAGTAACCTATTAAAGTGAGCCACTAATTATATATTATACCTCTCTGAGAATGGCATTTCCATCATTAGTCATTACAATGCCCCCCATGGGATCCATCAGCATCTGAAAAAAGTAACACAGAACAATATCTATCTTCTCTTGAAAACATCAATACAGCATACATAAACTGATCATCCAACTCAGAACTGTTGAATGCACCAATCTCATCAACTCTTTCAACCTCAATCAGTGTACCAGTACACCTAAATTCTCCATATAATGAACTATTTTCTATTCAAAGCTATTTGTTTGATATTGAGAATAAAGTAAATGATTATAAACAACAATTTTTCTCAGATCAAAAACACAAATTTCCCAACCTGTTTACGAGGAAACTATAGAGATAAATTAGGAAAATTCAGCAAAACAACATAATTTATGTCAAAACATATGTTTGGGGGTAAAAAGGGTAAAAACAAAACATAGCCAACAAGTATGAGAGACTGTAGCTCATCATTCGGCTCACAAGGTGACATCAACAAAATTTGATACTTGTAAAAAAGGTAATGTCTTGTGAATATGATAACAGTTGTAACATTAATGACAACAACAAAATTGAAGTCAGACTTCTTTAGCCTGGGTAGAGCAAAACAATTAGAAATTTCCAGAAAACTCCAGTTTGCAGGGCTTTTTTTGATGACCTCGTACTTGGACACAGGGATGCATAATATTGATTGGCTATGGCCAACAAAACAGAATTGAATAAAACTTTCTGACAAAAATCTTAAAACTCTAATGATAATATGATAATTACTGTACAAAAACATGGAAGTTGGTTATGGTTCACAAAAAGTAATTGTGTCATTTATAAATCATACCTTCAGCATAGCTCTTGGCCCAAGACATGTTCTTATAATGTCAGCTATTGTCTGTTATATATTAAAAGAAAAAGTATTTATTATAATATTCATCTTTATGGCAACAACCTCAACATGCAGGCAACAAGTAAGAAAATCTATCAAGACAGATTTAAATTAAAAAGGGAAGTGCATTCTAACAGCATGCTTCCTTAACCCAGTTCAGAGTTTTGAGTTAAAGATTTGCTCTCTATACTTTTCATAAAATGTCTAGACTTCGTTTGTAAGAGCTGTATATATGCAGTGTTCTAGCCAGCTTTAAAAAACAACAGGATGCCTTAATTTGTATATCATTAATATTGCGTGGAAACCTCAAAATATTGGATTTTTTACTCCAAATCTTCTATAAGACAGTGTACAGCATCCCAAAAATGACAGGGTGCTGGAGGATAACAACAGGGTGCACAGAAAAACGACAGGGCACTGGAGGAAATTGACAGGGCACAGCACCCTGTCATTTTGGTCTAGCTAGAACACTGGTATGTAAGTGGTGGGGGCAGTACACTTGACAACACCAATGACACACTTATTCATTTGTTTTGTTTGACTTAACTGGGAAATCTTACTAAATCTTGGTAGTCATATGTATGGGATTAGGCAACAAAACAACCAAATCTTCACCACTGAAGAAATTCCACAATTGGGGGGTGGGGGTGGGAGGGGGAATTAGTACACAAATTCGAAATACCAGAGGGGCAGGGGTACCAAACAAAGGTGGGGATATTTTTGGAATCCAGGCAACCATTCCCATTTTTATAACAGAACATTTTTCCAAATTATGATCTAGTTTTCACTAGCTACATTCTCCTACTACTGTCAGAGAACGATCAAAGATGGGCCGGATGCTGTGTTTCATTATCATTTAGGATTCGTATACTTCTTATACATATTCACTTTTAATCTGTAGATCAAAAACCTCCGCGTTAATATTAATTACCGTTATACTGAGAAAGGCAGCCGATTAAAAAAGGAGCTAGGAAAGTCACTTGTGTCCAAAACTCAAAGTAAAATGTGAGAGTCAAGTTTGTACGATTTTCGGTCAAGTTTCAGCACGAAGAACTACCATTCCATATACAAATACATAGTTTTGCAAATGCTGTCTTGCACAACTAATCTTTAAACAGACCTTCCTAACTATCGAATCGCAGAATATCCTAGATAGATTTTAGTACTAAGTATGATGAAAATATATCAAAGTTGTTTAAAACAGTTGGCTTCTTACCTTCGCTGCCTCAACATTCCCAAGCTGAACCTTGCGGCCCGTTTCTCGTTTCGTGTTCTGGTCTGAACGAAAAAGTGTAAAGTTAAAATAAATTGACATAAAAAATACAGTGTAAAATCTCGTTAACACAAAGCCAGTGAAACAACGTACTGAGGACTATAACTTGCGACATTTTTCCAGTTTAGTTTGGTTACACTCCCTTCGACCGGCAGAAAATTCAAAATGGCTGCTGCACGTGCTACGCCTCGAACTGTCATAGCACCAGGCTCCTTGTTGCCAAGACTAGGCGCGGCTTAGTTTCTTACAAAGGGAACCTGAGAACGAAGCTAACGACACCTGCTCACTTTGTACTCTTTCAACATCATTCTTCTTCATTTCCACTTATTCTACAGCATCTGCCCTTATTTGCACATCTACATTGATTTGCCTTAATCTCTCTTCATTCACCCTCATTATCTTCATTCACCTTCACTTGCTTCATCTGTGTTCATCCACTTTGATGTTTTCTTTTTGCCTCATCTCTTTGTCATTTTCTTTCATATAACCTTCTAAATTAGACGCTTCGTTTACACTTTGAGGTGGGGCCCGTCGTAAGCCGTCACGAATATGAGGTGTCTGCTTTTCGAGGCTTCATTCATCTGCCTTTCTACTTCATCTATAGCTGTCTGTCTTCATTCTTAATAATAATAATAATAATAATAATAATAATAATAATAATAATAATAATAATAATAATAATTTATTTAAAGTCGATAACACAGAGAGTGGTTGCCCAGTCTCTCGAGCCAGGAGCTCATGATAAAAGTGGTCGACTATAATAAAACTATGATAATATATAACTAACTAATCCTAATGGTAATACAAAGTTAAAGCTAAAGCAACTTATTACACTCCATCCAAATGTGCACGACAATCCACAGGTAAGCAGCAGGTCAGGAAACACTACCCTCTGCGACAACATGTTCACTGGGCAATTCCTACTGTACCTCCCTGCCGAGTCGCTACTGTCTTCGCCCACATATCTCTCCCAAAACCTTTGGGGGGGGGGGGGGGTATCCTAACTTGATAAAGCAACAAGTTTCGAGTGTTTATCCCTTCGTCAGAGCAGACGCAGTTTGCGGGTCAACACAAGAATAGAGCATACAGGCACTCTGGTTGATTTTTTTAAGAACCTGTTTCCCAAGACTAACTTACCACAGAACCAGAGTTCTTTTTATGTAATTTATCGATAATCCTAGATAACAAAGCAACACTTCATGTTCAAGATAAAATGTACGTATACGCAGGTTCCCCTCCGTTCAATTTGCTACAGTAGTACCTTTGGTAGGTGCACTTGGAGCAAAACTCGGATAGTTTTTGGAAGTAATCTCACTACATTAACTGAACAGATCAAAAATAAAAAAGAAATTAAGAACGCTCCTAAACCAGTCCCCTAAAAACTGTGTATTCCACATTGTCCCACAAAATTTGCATTCCGCTTTGTAAAAAATCTTGTTACGAAAAATTGATAGAGTTAAGGCTTGTTCATGCAAAAAAATTAAGACAGTTTGTTTATTTTCCAAATTGACATATCACTACTTGAATCCTTGCATTTCTCTTCTTATGTCACCGACTGGATTAGTTCAATTCTTAAATAGCATTTCATATCATGAGGTCAAAATCTTACAAAGGTGACGATAACAAGAATTCAAAGTCAGTTCGGTGGAATCAAACAAAGTAATGTTTGGTTGGTTATAACAAAAACACTAATTCACTGATCTAGTTCCTCAAAGCTATTCTAGTCGTATATACTAATGATGCACAATGCAGAATCATCAATATGTTGCAAATGCGATTCCGTTCAAAGCTGCTTTAATTACACCCTGCAGATAAGTTTGCTAAATCATTCAGTCCATAATGCACCATTGTAAACTATTTTGTTTTGTTTTTAGTAATTAAGAAGGTCAAAACTTTAACGAAAAAAATCTAGATGTTCGTCAGATGTAAGAAAAACATGCGGTAATGACCTTCAACCAACTAAAACATGAGAAAAAAACTTCGTTCACCATTTAATAACAGTAAGATACGATTGAAAAACAGCTGAAATAGGGGAAAATAAAACTAAAATTGAACGTTTGTTTTTGATTTTATGTCAGCGATGTATCAGTTCGGCACGGCAACAGTATTTTCTTGCTCTGATCAGTTTCATGGCTTTTTACAAGTCAATTTAGAATTGCAGCCCGAGATTTTTAGGAAGTTGTGAATCTAGCTTGTGTATTTTTTTTATAAAAATGAGTTCAAGCCATGAGATTTTTATATGGTAGTCATGGTTGGTTATACGATAACATGGTTGATCATACATAATGCACAGTTTACAAAACAACCCCTTCTTTCGTAGACTTTTCTTTGTCTTTTTCCGCAACGTTAAAATGGCATTGCAAAAGTCGATAGATAGTTAGCGAGCAAGCGTCATGCACGTGCTCACAGTCAAAGACTGTTTGTCCCCTCATTAACGCTGACTCTTAATTACGACCATTGTGTCAATGGTTACAGATGCTCTTCCACACTTTTCTCAGTGAAGTTAGTGAACTTACTGCAAAACAGTTCCCAATGGAAAGAAAAAATTGCGAATTTCAAAAATTCGTTTACCTAATGCTTTGAAGTGCCTCACTAAAAACAAAATAAAGAAGGTTTTGTTTTGACAGGAAAAAGGAATGTAACTGACAAACAAACTGAGAAGTTCGTGTGTATATATTAAATGAAATTATTGCTTGACTAAGACTGTAACTGTTGAGGACAAAAAGATCCATGCGACACTATATATAGAATGAATCCTACTCCGTTACGGGATTTCAAAGGAACGGCGGCCAAGTGATTTTACAAATCTTTACCTTTTTTACTTAACCTGTTTTTTCTTTTTCATCACACATTTTTTGTTTGGGATCTCAAGTCAGTGCTTAGCGTCGTGGTCATATAGTGTATCCACATTTAACAAACGAAAACAAGGTTTTACGTTTTTGGAACCAAATACTGGACATCATGCAAATTTGAGCAATGACTACTTGCCACAATAAAACGATTAACTTATTTGCTAATTTTAATGGGTTCTTTGTCTGTAAAGTGGGCAGTTTGCCGTCGTTGTTTTAATACTGCGGGCAATTTTTTGATTCTGTTTGACGGAAGTGCATGTTCATGCATTCATGTTGATAGTTCGACACTAAGTTGAAAATTTTCTTTCTAAACCAAGTACTTACACTTAACCCACTCTATAAAGAATATACAGAGTGTGTTAGTTAAACCTTTGTGTTGTTCTACTTCCATCTTTATTTTCTTAACTTTTACGCATAAATTGCAGACTTCAGGCTTCATCATTCATCGCTATAATTTATTTATTGAAACACATAGTTTCTCTAGTCTCTAAGCACATGAATTGCTTTTGAAGCAAAGTGCCAACTAACACGTATATTAGTAAACGTTTGTGAACACTGCCTCAAGTCTTATTCGTTGTCTTGGGCTGCATTTAGTTCAATTGGATTGCTGCTTTTTCTTTGATAAAGCCGATAAAGGCTTCTTGAAAGAGCGAGTAGTTTATTTCTTTCCTTTAAACCCTCTTTTGCACCAAAGGCCTGGTGGACAGTCTTGTTCCATTTCGGCTCTATCTTGTTGGTTTTCCCGCGAGCTATCATCAACATCGTTTTTTTCTTTGTCATCAATAGAGAAATCTTCCTCAGGATGAGTTATGTCCGCTTTATTTGATCCATTACCGTGCGGCTTGGCTCGGCACCACAGCGTAGGTGGGCAGGACGGAAGAGTTTCGTGGTTATGAAACCCCACCGCACGTTTCTTGACACACCAGAAGCCGTAAGGACACCGGGTTTTCTGTGGAGATGTCGTTTCTTTGTCGTTTTGAACCCTATTTCTTTTCTTTCGGCACCAAAGCCCAGGAGGACATCCTCGGATTTTTTCTGCCGAATTCCATCCGAACACTCTTTCACGTTTGCACCAGAGCCCTGGCGGACAATCGGAGACTTCAGACCTCTCGTTTACAACTTCATGCGCCAGGTCGTTGGCGCTCGCGGAAAGTACCGTTTTATAGTCATCTGATTTTTCAATGGCTTCGTTCCTATTAGGCTTTGAAAGAAGGCTTGAACAAGTCACGATGGGCATTAAGCCAAGGACGAAAAACATATACGTGCTGCGAAACATTGAAAGACGGAATGACTTGAAAACCAACGACCGATGATTTAGGAATTTCTCTCAAATGGCAACAAAGAAGACGGCACAATCAGTTGATTCTGGTCAATAAATTAGCGATAATAGCTCTTATCTAATCAGCAGGAGACTGAGTACTCACTCTTTTACCAACTAAATACCTCGTTTTATACACAGCCGGGCCGGAAGCATGTTTATTTTATTAAGTATTTTTTCACCTGTACAAGAAACAGCGCCGTTCGAAAGATATTACAAAATATCACCCACATACGGTAAAGTATTAAAAAGCAAAGCGGGGCGGGCAAGCTTTGAGCAAGCTAGACGCAATCAAAAGCTTCATAAATAAGAATGTAGTTCAAACAGACATCTAGTCATTTGTTAGCACAAACGAAACAATGACTATGAATTACAATCATCGAGTTTTAGGGCGGACTTTTTTCATCCATAACTTTTGAAAATTACAGGCTGTACCAGCTTAGACAATATGAAAACTTGACATTTACTTGCTCATGCAATTATTAGCTCTTAAATTTCAAAGACTACAATATAGTTTCGAAAGTTATTATATTTGAAGTCGTTCAGTTAATAAAACAACATCTGTCCGCACTAAAAGACCTTTATTTTATTTACTTTTCATCAAATTTACGCGAGTCGCATTAGGGTCCTTTAATTCTGTTTCAAAAACAGCTGCGGCAAACAAACGAAGACACTGTATCAACATTATGCCAAACGTTTTCAGTTCATACGCAAACCTAAAGGAAAATCATGTATAACGAGGAAGAAAACTGCTTTTTCCAAGCATTCGACGTTGACATCATAAATTGTCATAAAAAAGTGTTGAAAAACAACTCGTGTAGAATAAACTCGCATGCACGTGTGAGCGAGTCATCAGTTCAAATTGTACATTAAATCGTTTTGGGGAAACATGATAAACCATTTTTATCAGTTGAGGATACTATTCAGAGAACTACTATAAATTGCTGTTAATTGTTTTTCTCTATAAATAAAATTCAGGCACAGTTTGTCACTGTGAAACAGAAATAAAAATATTCAACAAAAGAGAGAAGCTGTTATTTACCTGTATTCTATTAAAAACGGAAAGAGGGCGAATCGAATTAAGTTCATTTTCATCATAATTTTTCTGCCTACCGAACATAACTTCATCTGTGAAGGAGTGAAAACTAACAAAACTTTGACATTAGAAAAGTATGTGTTGATTTAGTTATGTAATCACGATCTTCACCAAACCATGCGTCAAAAAACAAGAAAACAAAATAAAATCGTACAACAAGTTGTATTTTCTGTTCTGCTGGCACGCATTGTGATCTTCTTTGTTGATGAAGCAAGATTTGAGTTATGACGGACATTAAGCGATGTAATGTTTCTTAGTTGTAAAAATCAAATGTGCCTCGTATTTCCCCTAAAAAACGCCAGTTCTTGCAGATTGATCATGTTTGATCAGAGACCAAAAACTACAGAAAAACTCTTTCCTAATATTTGAAAACGGCAACAGGATATGAAGCTTGATCTCCAATGTTGCCCCGCCTTCATTTCTTCACGGTTGCATCGGAAATTATGTTCTACTTTTGAATTGATTAAAGTATGTATTCGATAGTATACAGTTCTTTACTATTTTGACTTGCGACTGTTGTAGCCGGAAACTCTGCCGTTGTGTTGTACCTTTAAATTTGATCAAAATAATTTTCTTTATTCCCCTCCACAGGTTCCACATACCGAAGAGTTAGGCGTTTTCATGAATAACTGTAATAGCCATTTTGAGAAACGCTAGGGCTGAAATTTTTAAAAGAACATATTTAACCGACATGGCTAAAATTTGTTCAAGAACTTCATTTTTTTATTTGCCCTAAAAATGAAAAGTTTGCATAATAATTTACCTCATAAGTGTAAGTTCTTCTCCAAGACTTATTCGACAACAAAGAAGACATACAGTACTATGCTGCAGTTTTAAAGTTTGTTTTACAATCAAAACATTGCATGCGACTATTGTTCAAGACTGATCAATAACAATATCATCACTTTACAATAACGTGGGACATTAATTGCCATTAGTGCCAACAAATTTTTTCAATTTTCGTCTCGGTCTGCTTCAAAACAAGCCATTTTCCATTTCATAAAAGCCGGCCATTTTAAAAAGGTTTCAAGGCGCAAATCTTCATCCGAAAATATGTATGTTGTTACAAAAACATAATAATTGTTGGTAAAGTCGTACGAGAACACTCTCGATCTTAAAGAATTCTTTTGTTTGCAAAATACTGTATACACCTGCTAGAAAACACAATAGAGTTTGTTTCATGCACATATTGACAGTGTTGACTCGGCTCTAGCTTTACGGTAAGTTTACAATACAACCAGCATCAAGCGATGTGATCTAAGGCAGAAACTGTTCAATGATTTCTACTACATCATGAAGCGGTTTGTAACCGAAAAACAGTAACAGTATCAAATGATAATTGAGCTACTTCATGCCATATATATGCAATTGATTTGTTTTCTTACCAGGCTTATCACTTTACACTGGACAAACATGTGTAGTTCTTTAAGTAATATCTACATATTAGATAATGCTAACTTGATTTTTACTGTGTCTTATTGGTTATGTGAGTTTCAACCAAATCTTGTGACCGGCACATATCAAATCACTTTTGTTTAAGGACGCAAAACAACAAAAAGAGCGTAAAGAACGAAATTCTTCAATGTATGTGATACATCTGATTCGGACTAAGAAATGTGATGGCTTAAAAGCCCCAACGGTACTTTTTTCTTCGCCCACCACTGAAGCGGCGAAATAATTCATTAAAGTTGAGGCTGGAAATATCAAGGAGCCACGTCACAAGGCCAGTCCAAAGTTTCGAACTCAGCCTGTACATCTGAGGCAAAACAAACATAAGAAAGTGTCCATTCGCGTCTTAAGCCAACAAATATAAAAGAAAATTGCTAAAAACTATTAAACAACAAAAAACAGTGCAAGCCAATTGGACAGCACAACGTTGTAAGTTACAAAAACTTGTTCATTTATGAAGTTACAGTTCAGTTAGGTTGATCATCGTGTACATAAAACAGCCTCGGTTGGCGATTGTCTTACTTGCAGCGAGAAACACCGCTGTTTTTTGGTATTTTACCGCAGGCGCTCCAGTGCCAAACATGTGTGTTGATTAATAACTAACCTTATTGTTCCTTTCGTAACATATTTAAAAGCTAGATCTTAGTGTGCTCTTAGCACTTACGAGGATTTGTGTTGAATTGAGAGACGTGAGACATCGTGTTTTCAAAACAAAACTTAAACTTCTCCGGTCGGTCTCTCTTTGAAAA
>JAOBRG010000952.1:0-10017 GCA_027574985.1 Umimayanthus nakama | reverse complement strand
CTACCCGAGGGGCTTTAGCATGAATTTGTCGCGGCAGCTGTGACAAATGCCCCTGGGTGCCCGGGGGTCGCCCCCTCAGGATGGCCGCTGATGCCCGCATTATTTCGTACAGTAGAATTGATGTTGTATCTTCTTTTTTCCATAAGTTCAACAGATTGAGAGACAACTTCCACGCCATTGTCATTGATTGCAATTTGCAATTTTTTTGAGTGCTCTGTGTAAGATGAACCGAACGGATAGAGATGTGTCAGACGATCCAAATACACTCTGTCAAACTTATAATCAGACTCATAGTTTTTAGCAGCAAGTGAACAAATTTTAAAACTAAATTTATTTGTACTTTCGAATTAATATATTTAGGAATGAGCTGTCTTCGAAGGGAAGGAATTGACTTCAATGAATTGTCTGTGCTGGGAACGAACCATCCAACACTAGGAACGAATCGTCCTGGGAACGAAACGTCCAGGGAACAAAACGTCTAAAATTTAAAGTAGGTCTTCTAACCGAGTCAAATCATACGTCATTTCAAGAAACAACAGTTCAAGAAATCTGTCTTTCAAAACCAACTGTGCAAGTGAAATTAATTCTTTTGATTGTTTTCATATGGAAAAAGAAGGTGTTGCTAGAACCCAGGCCGCAATCGAGGGTGCACAAACAAACATTGGTCACGGTGGTCAGTGGAGTGAGAACATAAGTAAATGAAAGATAACACAACGGCATTGCAATGACGTGCTATGATCCTGTTGACAGTGTGTTTACTGACTAATGAAACATGCCATGTGTTTGTGGCAGGTGGCCTGCTTTGTGGTTCAAGCTTTACAGTGTACAGAAGTCTGTAACTCGAAAGTGATTTTATTTCAAGAACGATCTATTCATGTTACTTTGCACTATGTGGTTGAAGCTGGTTAGACAATGAATGATTGATAAATTAATTGCAAACTTACATATTTACATTTGAAAAAAATTGCATTCGCTCGCGACGGGAAGTCGATCTGATGTTTCTGTAATTTTACTAAATTATATGTCTTGAATAATTATGTCTGAGCCAGTAGAAATACATGGCCTCTGGCGGCTGCAGACAGGAATAATAAACCTCAAAAAAGGCGGTCCTCCCCATTCTCCTCGTGGCTTGCTTTGACCAAGATTGGGTTTAAGTTTGGGTTGGAAAGATTTCAGAGAGGTGCACTATGGCTCCATAGATAACCAAAGTGTGTCCCATTAATGGCTGCTCCACAAAAAAGATGGATTGATGGCAGTTTTTGTTACACTGACAGTACAAGTAGGCAAATCAACATTTCTTGGCAGTACTGTCATTTATACTAGCTTACAAAAAGAAAAGGAAAAGATAGACACGATCACTCAAGGTCAATTGTTAACGATACTTTATTTTTGTACACTGACAATAATGCCAGAAAACATTTATAAGACATTGATGACATGATGATGTACTGTAATACAAAAGTAGTTAACGTCTGAAAACTTAATTGAACCATCAAGGGAAACTAAAAAAGATTTGAGGTGTTAGGCACCCCTTTGTAAATTTTTTTTGTTCTTCAATTTCTATATTTACCAATTGATGTACACATTAACTAGCTTATATTAAAGTAGTCACTTATTTTATAGTATGTGTAACTTGATGTTCTCTTTTATACTTTCTTTCTTTGTTGTTGTAAAAAAAATGGCTAAATAAAAAAAATAAAAATGTGCACCCGCGCCCACCTGAATTTTGAAGCCTGTTTTTAGGGGGGGAAAAGCATTCCAGCAGCAATGTTAAATCTTGCTCTGCCAGCATGGAAATCAGTTACAGGAGCTGATGCAAATTATTTAGTGTTCTGTCTGTTATATTAATTTTACTAGAATCATACATGTGGATCTAGCTTTAAATCTTACCGAAATACGTTGTAAATTCCAGAAGAAACACAATTTTTACGTAACCCAAGACAACAACCCGAGTCAATCTTTAAGAAGGTAATAAACCAAACTGGGTTAAAAATCTATCCCTGGGCTAGCCCTTACCAACTTTCAAACAACCAAGCCCAGGTAGTAGAGAGCTTAAGCAACGAGGACAAGAATGTCAATGAAAATGTTACAAAATGTTAGATGCAGAACACAATCATTGCACGATGGAATGCAATCACCTGGCCACTTTTCCACCATCATCTTTAGAAACAGAACGTGAAAACCTTGATTGTTGAGTTTTGTATAGAACCTGAACGTTAGAGTACAAATCATTTCAATCTTCATGCAGCTTTAAAAACAAAGCTTCTGGTTTTTCATTTTCACACACCTTCAGGCAAAACAAAAAATAAAACGCATGAGCTATATACAAACAAGAAAATGGAAAATTAATAATATCGGCAGCCGTTTTTGTTGACGTTCCCGTCCTAGCTGCTTAAACTCCCTAGCTACATGTGCAGGCCAGTTACATTGTACACTTAACAATAACATGGAAATTTGAACCATGTGTTTTTGTTTCTAGTTTAAACAAATATCTCAAGCATATGAAGTGTTAGCTGATGCTAAAAAGAGAAAAATCTATGATGAAGGAGGAGAAGACGCTCTGAAAGGTGGAGATGGTGGTGGGTTTCACAACCCTTTTGATATATTCGACATGTTCTTTGGGGGTCACTCCAGATCACATGCTGGTTCACAAGCAAGGCGTGGCAAGGATATGTTCCATCAGCTAAAGGTTAGTATCATTTCCATGAGATTTTTTTTCGTTGCTATCTAGATGTGAATTGTTTTTTGATGTTAGAATTTATTTTGGACAATTTTAATCAAATATTTTGGTAGCAGTTTTTGTCAGCCAGCCCATTACGGTTAAAATAATATGTTAATTGCAGTTGATTACAAGAACCTTCTAATACTATGTGTGTGGGATTGATAACTGAAGACTTTTTTTTAAAAAAATTAATTATAGCACTTAACTCAAAGTAACTTTCAGTTGTACAGTGTAAGTTCAAACCTGTAACCTGCCCTAAACAGACTTTCTTTAAAGTAAATATTATTTTGTGGTTGGATCTTTTTGTTGAATGAAAGACTTTACATAAATGTATTATTTTTTGACAAACTTAGACAGCTCATTTCTAAAACCAAAAAAAGGATTGAATTGCTTGTGCTTTATTCTAAAGGCTTCAATGTCTGATCTTTCAACAACCATTATTTTTATTTTAAGTTTTGTTTTACTCTTTGACAGGTTTCCCTTGAAGATATGTACAATGGCACGACTCGGCAACTTGCTTTGCAAAAAAATGTTATCTGCGAAAAATGTGAAGGAAGAGGAGGCAAAAAGGTATCAAAAAGGGTTTTTTTTGTCTGTTCTGTGAGTGTTCCAGACATTGAACATAGAAAAAAATTTGTTTGATTATTTCTACAACAGGTTAATATTCAAGAGGTTACAACTTTAAAAAAATGGAAAATGCGAGACAGCAATGGAACATTTTGCGTCAAGTCACCATTCTGGCCAGGCATTAACCAATGTATCAGGTTAATCTCCGCCGCTGTTTTAAGCCTTGGCGATTATTATGAGCCCTGGTCTTTATTTTATTGTTTGATGAATATAATTCAGTTTTTAATGGCTCTAGCTGCATAGAATGACACCTGTCTTGAAAAAGAATTTAAAGCAAAACTTTAAATTTACTAACCTGGTCTTAGCTGTAAATAATGAGTGCTCCCTTATGTATCAACTGTCTTTAAGGCAAGCTGTGAAACATTGCATTCTGTGACTACACTGTACCTTCTTTCCTATGACTCACCAGGGTGCGGTCCAGACCTGCACAAACTGCAATGGCAGTGGGATGTATGTGAGGCTAAACCGTATTGCACCAGGAATGGTTCAGCAAATTCAATCTGTATGTAAAGAATGCAGCGGACAAGGGGAGAAGATATCGGGTGTGTACATTAGATATAGTTGTTTTTAATAGAAAGTTTTTTGTAGTGTTAATTGTATTGATGTTTGTAGACTTAGAATAGCATTGATCATGTAGTTGATTAATTATTAGAAAATTATCTTGAGAAAAAGTATATTCTATCAGTATGCAAGTTCTTGCATAATTATCTACAAAAAAAATAATAAGTTGTTTGGTAATGAGAAAAGCGCAAATGATCATGCACAGCAATTCATCTAGTATGAAAAACCAAATTCTCCCAAACTTCTTACAAGAAATTATAGAGACGGCTTAGGAGAATTCAGCAATACATGTACAACAAAATTGTGGCATGCTTGCGGCTCAGGAGGATTAAATTGTGAATATTTGACTAGTACCGGTATTCTGAGTCAAGAATTAAAACCAAATGAATTTTATTGCAGGGTTCTCCCCAGAAGGGTGTGAAAATTTGTGTCAGAGAGGGGGGAATTTGCATTACAATGCCATTAATTTGCATTACAATGAGTTAAATGCGCATAACAATAAAAATCTCATAAATTAGCAGGGCATTTTACCACTCTAAAAGGGTTTGGGGAGAACCCTGTATTGTAGATAAACAGTGTACAAATTAGCTTTCACCTTGTACATGTACATTAAACTAAATAAGTGGGCTTATGAAAATACAAAATGTTGTTTTCTAGAGCGTGATCGATGCAAGACATGCCAGGGGAGGAAGGTGACTAGAGAGCGTAAAATTTTAGAAGTTCACATTGACAAGGGAATGAAAGATGGTCAGAAAATCACTTTCCAAGGGGAGGGTGACCAGGAACCAGATATTGAAGCAGGAGATATTGTTATTGTACTGGATGAAAAGGAGCACCCTGTATTCCGGAGAGACGGTCTAGACCTTTACATGAATATGGTAAGTGCACTTACCGTGGTACTCATTGAAAGAGGTCAATGCAAAAATGGCCTACTGGATTACATGTGGTGATATAAGATAGCTTTTAAACATACTTAAAATGGTCTTGTTTTTTACGGCTTCTTTATCTGCTAACAAATAAATTTTGTGGTCAATTTTTTTCTCTTAGTTCTGGAAGGGATAAGAAAGTGCTATGCTCTTTCAAACATTATATTAAATACTAGGTTTTTCTCACCTTTAATATTCATGATTCATCTTGAAAACTTGTAGTAAATGTGATTATTTTGCTCATTGTTTCATTCCTTGTAACTATATAACTTATTTAATTGGGTTTACAAAATGATAAAGTTTCATAACTGTAGATCACAGCTCAAAATAATGTGTCCAATTTTATGAAATCTGTGCTGAGTAAAGTTATTATTAATTTTATAAATTTTATTTACTGAAAATGACTTTGTTGAGTTTCTAATCTTCTCAAAAATCTTAACGCACATTTTCTGCTTGTTTCCCTATATTTCAGGAACTGGATTTAGTCGAATCTCTTTGTGGGTTCAAAAAAACAATTACAACTCTTGATAAGCGAACTCTTCTTATCACCTCGCATGGTGGTAACATCATTCGTCCAGGTGAGATTAATGAGAATAAATTATATTAGACCAAGGGCAAGGTCTACTATTCTGTATAAATTAAATCATCTGCCAGTGTTTATTAATTGTTATACATGGTTGAAAACCACTCGCTAAATTTAAACATTTTCTTACCCTGGGTACCAGAGGCACGTCGCTTGAATAGATATAAATACAAGCGCCGGCCGAAGGCTGGCAAACGAACAGGTCAGCCAGCAATTGAACTAGTTTTATATTTAGTGAAGCAAGTTGCCTCTGGTACCCACAGTGACATTTTCAGTGTCTAATGTGTAAATTCATGGTCAGGCAAGTTGTAAGCTTTTTTGAAATCTGGAAATAATGCGATGGCGGATTTTTACATGTATGTGATGACTAAAAATAAGTGTATGCACTCTCCAAAAATCGTCCTTACATACAGAGTATATCCAGCTTGGTCCAAGTGACTTTCTTGAAATAAAACTTTTTCCATTCAGTTTGTGATTTCATGAGTGAACTGATAACACATTATTTTTCACAACACTTCAAAAGGTGAATGAAAGCAAAGCAGTGATATTAAATTTTTTTTGTGCCATAACACCGAGATATTCGTGTCCAATTTGCAAGTTTTAACTAATAGTGGGACTTCTTCTTGTTGCAAGGTTTCAAAACACAGTTAACTGTTAACAGTTGTTTAATATTCTTTTGCTTATAATTTTGGCAATTTCCAATTTAAATTCTTTTGGCTTTGTTTCTGGGAAAGATATAAAATTTGAGCTCAAACTTCTGAATGCTTTAGACCTGTTATGATATAGACCGTTATCCACTTGAAAAAAGTTCATTCAACTGATACAAGATCTTTCACTTGAGAGTGTTCTCTCTTCCAGTTCAAATTGCAGGAAATACTGCACTTGTTCATTGTGCTGACCATCAATAATATTATAATCATTTTGTTCAAGGCGATATCAGGTGCATTGAGGAAGAAGGCATGCCTTTATATCGGAATCCGTATCAAAGAGGAAGACTCGTCATCAAGTTTAGCGTAAGTCAAATGTGTAGGAGATAGTTTTAGTTGTCAGCTAATACTCCTACTGTTATATCCGTAGTTGAGACCTGTAAAACTGGTATCTCATAAACTTATTTATTCTTTTAAGCGCCCTAGGCACTTGTTTAATTTTTGACCTTTAGAATGGATACTAGTTTGAGATGGACGCTTATAAAATTTTCACCATTTTGGGCAAGTAAAAGGTTGATTTTGTAACAAAACAATAAATAATAACAAAACGTGAAGTAAATATGGTCTATAAAATAAATATATATTTGTAAAGAGATCTATATGATTTTTTAGCTTTTTTAAAAAAAGTGGTTCTGTGAAGCGCCGTGAAAAATTAGTTTATCAGCGCTATGTACTGTAAATAAACTTAATATTTGTTACTATTATTTATTATGTATCAGTTGCTTTTTAGAAATCAGAGCCAAAGTCAAAACGTCGAAGGACAAGTTGCCTATGAGAGTTTTCAGGCAACTGAATGTGACAATTGTGATGGTATTCCCAATAGTTCTAGAGCAGTCAGGATACTCTTCAAAATTCTTATGGGATAAAATTTTCGATCTGATTGGTTTTCAGGGTTTGCTTTAAAGTAAACAGTAGTTTAAATATCAAGTGCATAGGATGTTTAATCCATTGCAAGTAATTATGAGACTACTAGTATGTGTGCAATTTAAACTCGTTTGACTCTGACTTATTAAAAGAAACTGTGTACAAAGATCGTAAAAAGTCTCCAAACGTTTGGAGAGAAATTGCTCTCTTCAAGAAGTATCACCATGAATAAATTCTTGTATTTTACCACTAATATGTGTTTAATAACTTTATGTATTAAGATAATGTGGGACAGATGATGTATTTCTCAGTGATATTATTTCACATTTTCACTATAGGTGAATTTCCCCAAGGATGGAAGTCTGTCAGGAGAGAAACTGCAGCAGCTCGAAGCTTTGCTGCCCCACCGGTCGAGACACATCATACCAGATGAAGCTGACGAGGCTGACTTAATTAAGATAGACCCTGCAGAATACAAGAATTATCGTCGGGCTAATAGAATGGTGAGAAACATTATAGAGATGAAAATGTTGTCATTGCAAAACCCTGCAACGCTTCAATGTGTTTTCATGAAGTTTTGACCCCATTTCTGTGCAGAACTACCCTGGAAACCAGAGGTATACTCGCTGTTCCGATCAAAACATTAACTTGAACAGGGGCCGGCGAAGCCGGCAAACGAGTGTGTTCAAATTTCGCAACACGGCAGACTAGTCAAAGCCAATAGCAGCGAGCCGAACCTTTGGCACCCAGGGTAGTGCAGAACAAATCATGTTATGACAATCAAGATGTGAAATGTGCCATTTGAGAGTTAATGTCATAAAATTAAGTAAAATTATTTTTAAATTTAGCAAAGTAAGAATTCAAAGTAGTGTACCGTCTGGTACATGTGGTTGTAAACCTCCAGCCGTGGTCCTTTCATGAAGAAATGACCTGAAGCACATTGTGATGTTTGGCCCTTTGAAGTACTGCGAAAAGCACTGTTGTCTGTAATGTTTATGTGTGCATATCCGATTCTGTTTGTGTTGTTTTTAGATCACATAATAGCGATGATGATGACGAAAGCCTAAAATGAGCATGACAACAACAACAACAAACAACTTTATTGTGCTAAGAAAAAGTATTTTTAATTGCATGCAAGTCTTACTTCACTTTTGCAGTTGATGATAGCACAGACTTTTAGATGTAGCGTTGGCTTGTCGGGCCACGCAGAATAAGTTGCCAGTGATACTTAGGGTTGCCACGGTCCTTGAAAATCCTAGAAAGTCCTGAAAATGGTAAAAGAAAAATTCCAGGCCCTGGGTAAAAGTTTTACCTTTAAGCGCAAAAAATAATCAAGATTGTCATAATTGGAGTTCAACCTTCGATATAACAATATTTGACAATAAAAACCATGGCTGAATTTTACCTCAGAAGCAAATCTTGTAAAGCTTATTGCAGAATTTGCATACATGGTAAAAAAATTGTCTAAATATTGTTTATTTTATTTGGTACAAAGGTCCTTGAAATTGCTAGAAAAGTTCCTGGAAAGTCCTGAAAAAGTCCTTGAATTTATCCAGTTTACAGTGGCAACCCTGGATACAGTTAAGTGTTTTCGAGTACTTCTTAGTATTTTCAAGTACGAATCGAAATACTCAAGCATGGGACTTGAACAGTTGTGAACTCAACGGCTAATGGTTTTTTTTTTTTTGCGTTAACAGGGTGATTCGTTCTTTGACGAGGACGAAGAAGATCAGGGTCCCCGCTCGGGTGTCCAGTGTCACACACAGTAGCCGCCAATACATGTATAAATCAAGGCTGAATCTGACAGTTGATCCAAACCATGTGCATCTGAAGACAGTGCGGCGGTATCGGTGCCTCGAAATAAAGATTATAAGGAACTTAAGCAGCGGGTGCGGCTGCTGCTTATACACGGCGTCTTCTTAAAAAGAACTTTCCCATTTTCTTTTCATTACGATTCACTTCTTTTTATTGCTTTAATATGGCAGGGTACAAATAGAGCCCTTGTTATAGAACCGAACTCAAACGGGACAATTTGCACATCAATGATCACTTTCTCTGCAAAACCATAACTTTGTGGGGTCTTTTTCTTTCAGTTTTAAAACTCAACGGCGGCCGGGTGGTCCGCGTGTAGCGATTTGTCTTCCCTATGTGTTGCCTTGGTAGTCGTAGCCGTTCTGGTTGTTTAAACTTCCTTATTTAGGCAAGACAGTCGAAAAGTCAATTATAAGGTTTGCAATTGTAGAAAGACTTGGACGATCTGTCCTATTCTCGGTTCTCGTTTAGTTGCGTCGTTTGCTTGGAAAAGTGAATGCACGGGATCATCAGTTAAGATTTGCGGGGTCTAGCAAAATATACAGCTTATTCTGGATGTATTTGGGTTTTCGTAAAACCTTAAATCTTTGATTGTTCGCAATGTTCTAATAACACATGTGTCTGTCCCATCCTCGGGAAACCAAGGTTTTCCACTCGACCTTAAACCTCGCCGCTCTCCAGGCATAGCGCGGCCTACGATGTTTTAAAAACTGCTCTTCCTGAGACTGATTGCCCCAGGAGATGTCTACCCATGAGATCGCACTTGTTTGGATATTTGTCGATCGTTCCAGTCGTCCCACAGTGTTTACTTACAATCGACCCGGTCACCTGAACACCAAACGACCTTGGTCGTTGAGATGGTACCAGCAGTTATATCTGAACCATTTTTTAGATTTCGCTACAGACGATAGTGGAAGCACTTAGACGGGAATACAATCATTAGGAAGCATTTTACCGGTTTTTTTTCTGAAGAAAATGACTCTCTTTATTGCTAGACCTTGGAGTTGCTACTTTTTAGACAACTTCCTTTGGCAAAGATCTTTTTTTCGGGGGGGCATTACTGTCGGGATCATTATGACTTTTATTAGACCTTGGGGGTCGCTACTTTTTGAAGCTGTTCCTTTTAGAAAGATCACTCTTTTCTGGGGGGGGGGGGGGATTACTTTCGAATAATCATTACTCTCGGAACCCAGATATATTGATATTGTTAATTCT
>JAOBRG010000930.1:0-10019 GCA_027574985.1 Umimayanthus nakama | reverse complement strand
CCCGTGGTCTTCCAAATAGCTGCGCATGAAAGATCTAAGTCTGACATTTTTAGCAGCAGCTTTGGGTTAGCCAACTACTTTTCGTTATAGTATTCACGTTTTAAATTTAGAAGTGTTGCTTTGGAAACAGACGTTCCAAAAGATACCCGCGATTTCGGCCACAATTTTGGGTTTTTTAAAAAACTAATTTTTGGCAAAGTTGCAGGAAACATTTGACTGGAATTAAAACTTCTACTTGCTAAATACTTCAGTTGAGTGTGTGGATAATTTCTTAGTAACATTTTGTTGTAAGTAGGTTTAAACGTTGGAAGCTTGTTCAAAGCTTAGTTTCCATACAGGTACGAAACCCAGTGTTTTAAAACCACGATTTTCAGTAACTTCCTAAAGGTAGGTTTTGATACATTTTTCATATAATGTTTAAGAGTCCATGTGCATGTGAAATCTGCATAAAAATCTCTTTGTTGCATATAGATCTAGGTTGATCCATTTTTTTTCGCTAAAATAACTGGACTATTTTGTAGGCAGTGAAATATCACGAAGCTTAGCTAGTCATGAACTCAGTGTATAAAAATTTGCAAGAGGTTTAGCTGTTGTCGAGTCTGTTGTCCAGTCAAAAGCTTTTTTGTACAACACTGCTTGTTCGACTGCTCTTGTGCTATTTAGTCTGATAGATTCGCGGGATTTGTTGCTGTAGACAGTTTTTATAGTAAGTTTTTGTTGCAGTGTAATTATTTCGCCTTTTGTTTCTTTTTCGAGTCTCAAAACAGCCTATTCTTAAGCCCAAAACTTGAACTGATTGACCATTTTGTTTATAAAACCCCCCAAACAACGTACAAATGAAGCAAAAACAAAAGAAAACAAATGTGACAGGTCAGGAATATTATATTATTAGGTCTGTCGGGGTCCGCCGTACCGTAAGTTATGGACCTCGAATTGACCAATCACAGCTAGCGAAACTAGCTAGCCATATAATAAGTTGAGTTATAGAAGCACGCGAGAATTGTAGGTTAACACTAGAAAAGTGTTAAGTAGGGAGGAAATTTTTGCGTGTCACCTCGATGTTTACGGCCGTTTGTATGACTAAACTGTGATGTCTGTTGTATTTCTTCCAAGAAACAGCCATATAAGAGTTTGCGATTCGAAGCGTCATTTCATATTCAGTATTAATTTTCTCTAAAAACGTGTCTGAAATAATTCATCAGGAGCGGTTGATCTGGAGTCACCTTGGTTCCAATATAAAATATACCATAAAGAAATTGCCGGCTTATTTATTGGATTGTCAAACCCACCGATTCCTTAAGAAGTTGTAGAAGCAACAGAATATATAGCAAGAATGTGCGAGTTCTAAACTATTTAATAAACACCAGTGCTACAGTTGATGGGAAACTATAAACTTTATTTGGGCGGGTATCGCAATAGTTAAAAAAAAACAACCAATGCTTCTTAAAAAAAATTCACAAAGTTCAGAAATAAACCGACATCGACAAGCAACATGTGTCACCTGTGTTGAGAAATTCCCTACAAAATCAATTCCTGTCTATCAAGCTCAAGGTTGCGTTGTTCCAGTTCAAGGTATCCAGAAGAGTTTCAATCATCGAGTGTTTTCAGTATACAAACTCGCCTACGTGTTCAGTCAGAATATAACCACAAAAGCTAAAGTTGATCGGCAAAGGACCGTATAACACATTATCATTTACATACAGAAGTAGAATCTTGGTTATATCTTTGGTTCCATCTGAAACTTAACAAACTCATACTCTGCTGATTATGCTGTATTTTGAAACATTTCATGTTGCATATTGTTGTCTAACGACACGTGTTTGTCTAGTTGCACAGAAAAGCTGTACAGTACACTTTGGCTAGGCTTCTCAAGGTCATTCATCTCGATGACGTCACGAACACTTATTGCACCCAAGAGGGCGGGAAACGTAAGAAGCCGTGCAGGAGCTAGGCAAGGTTTTCTGAATGTGAGACTTGTCGCCTGTCAGGAAAACTCTTGTATTAATACATTGTGTTGCTGGTTTTACATAAGTCTTCTACTCTTGACGGAGTCTTTTAGTTGTCAGTACAACTTCAATTTAACCTTTTGAGTCAGTTTGTCTAAGGATCAGCAAAAAATTCCGGACAAAATTGCGTTAGACGCTTATAAAGTAAGATGAGAATGAAGTTTTTCGCTAATTAGACGTGCATATTGAAACTAATGTATTCTTCATGTGAATTGTACTTTAACAGTTCCTGTGAAGAAAGGGTTGAGTTTGTCTGTACAGTTATATATACATGTAACACCTGCCTGCTATAAACTAGAGCCACTTTATTAAGTCTTAGATGGCATCAATTCTAAGTTTGATTGAGTCTATAGTTTCGCATCTTTCCGTCTCTCTGTTGCATATTCCAACATATTTTTGTTCGATTGTTTGTAAAATTCCCGTCGCTTTTTCTCGCTGTGATGAACCATTTTAAGTGCTTTCCTAAACTCAGGCATCTTGAACACATAGATTATGACGTTTGCAAAAGAGTTTCCATAATGCAGAAGCTTGGCAAATGTAATGGCACTGAAAGATATGCAGGTATTGTTGCAGTAATAACTCACAGTATTTATAATATGAAACGGTAACCAGGTAACGAGAAACACACTTGTTACTATGAAAAGGGTCGTTGAAAGCCTTTTTTCCTGCTCAATTTCTTGGCTGTTGTTGTTGTTGAGCTGAGTTGTCACGTTTCGAAGTCTGACTTTTATCCAGATTCCAACATATGCCACAATCGTGGTAAATAGAGTTGCTGAGAGCGAGAATATGATCACGCCGTTGAAAGCTCCCTTAGGCAAGATTTCAAAACTCTTCAGTAATGCTACCGCCGAAATACTTGAAGCTAGTGCCCACGAAAAACAAATCAGATAAAAATACGATCGGGTCGCTAATGCACGGTGGCGTAATGGTGCAGCGATGGCATAGAGCCTCTCAAGGGATATGGTAGCCAAGGAAAATATGGAGGCGAAGCCGGCAAGGATATCAGTGGCACGATAAACGATTAAAAGACTTGCAGAGTGCACTCTCCAAAATTTATAGTGTCCACCGAGGACGGAAATGTACAAAGGGATACTGACTGTAGCCACAATTAGATCAGCCATCGCTAAGCTAATCAGGAAATATGTTGCTCGCTTGCGGAGGAACTTCCTCCTGGAGAACACGAGAATTGTGAGAGTGTTGCAGACAGTGGTAGCAAAGGCAACTACGCCAAACACCACGCACCATGTGACACCCTCATAGTCCACCATGATGTGTTGGTCACGCTTACATTAGATTCTTTGTTTATTCATCAGAAGGTCGTTCCTGAAAAGAAATAAGTGCTATAAGAGGCAAAAAATGAAAAACAAGTAAAAAGAGAAGAACATTACAAAATATGCAAGCTTTTGTAACTCCTCTTCTCAAATTCGCTTAACTCCTTGTCACTCCTTTTTGCTTTATTCCCTTTTACTCCCCTCCCCTCCGCTACACGCTACACGCTACTCCACTCCAATCCATTCGTACTGCACTCTATTATTCAACAATCCTCCAATTCATACCAATGTGCTCCATCCCATTCCAATCCACTCCATTGCATTCAACCTAAAGCCTCTTCACTGTACTCTTTACTTCCCTCTCCAATCCAGCTTTCTTCTTTCTTCTTTTTTCCGCTCCACTCCACCCAGTTCCGATTCTTTCTGTTGCACTGCATTCCACTCTACTCTACTCCTTTCCACTTCAATGTACCCCTTTCCTCTTCGTTGCACTCAAACCTCTGTACTTCATTCCATACCACTCCGATTATGTCTGTTGCACTCGATTTAACTCAACTAAACAAAAATCGACTCCTCCCTTTTACTTTGTTTTACTATAATACTCACCAGTCCAGTTTATGACACTAAGTTCTACTCCACCTCCTTTTTATTTATTTCACTTTAATCCACCCCACTCCACTCTAATTCACTCCATTCACAGCACTTTATTCCACGTCAGTCCTGATCCAACTTTTCTCTAACATTCCACTTTACTCTACCTGACTGGACTGGACTCTACTCTGCCCGGCGCTGCTCTACTGAACTGTACTGTACTGCACTGTATTCCATTCTACTTCAATATACTTTAGCTCCTTTCCGTTGCATTCCACCACCCCACTATACTGTACTCTACATTACTCCATTCAAATGTAATCATACAACTCAACTCCACCTCACGTCACTCTATTCCACTCTTTCTGATGCACTCCTCACCACTTTTCTCCACTCTTATCCACTTCAATGCATTCTCCTTTTTGTTCCACCTAAGTTTCTGTGCTCCAATCCGCTATACTCCAATCCACTCCATTTCATTCCATTCTATACCACTCCATTCTTTAACACTCCAATACAGTCAACTGAACTCCACTCTACTCCACTGTACTCCCTCCATTCCTGATCACTCCAATCCTACTAATCCTCTTCACTCCGCTTTACCTCTATACACCCCACTCCATTCAACTCCACTCCATGTCACTCTATTATAGTCCACTACACACAATCTCTCTTTATTCCACTTCACTCCTTTCCACAACCCTCCGCTCCATGCCGCTCCTCTCCACTTGAACCACTTCATTAAACTGTAGTCCACTCCACTTCCTGGCTCCCTTCGGATCTGCTCTGTTCAGCAGAATAAGCTCATTTTGTTTAACTGCTAATTCTTTTAACCTCCTGTCTCCTGACGAATACCACTATATCGTTTATCCTTCTCTGTTATTCCATTCCATTCACTTTATTTTACAACTCGTTTCCATAGCTAAACTGCTATTAAGTTCAAAATGTTATACATATCGCTTATGATGGCAGTTATTACGATGACTATGCGTATTCACCAACACGATTTGACTGATTTTGTCACTTTTAATCAAAAATGCCTGAGGTTGTATTGGGTTATTGTTCGTATACAGCTGTTTCAAAAAAGGTTGTCTTAGTCAATACTGGAACCGAAAGGAATTGTGGGGTTCAAGCAGTACAAATAATTTACTACCACTAGCTTTGACTTTGCATTATATAGAAATCAGGTTCATCATAATGCCCTGGCCATACTTTAACAACCTTGGCTGGCGCGTTATATCACTAGCTCAGTATGACTGTACCCAAACTTCCTTTCGGTTCCAGTATCGACTACTGACAATATATGACACTCTTTTTTAAAATAGCTCTAAATTATTGCTTTATGCTTCGAGAGTATGTTACAAAACATATTCACAGGTATTCGTATCAAGAAATACAATCAATCAAATGCGGCCCAAGTGTAAAGAATAAACACAACTGTTAAAAAATGTTAATTTTAGTACATTTTGGCTACCGACCAACTACATGCTTGCG
The DNA here is from genome assembly GCA_027574985.1 of Umimayanthus nakama. NCBI lineage: Eukaryota > Metazoa > Cnidaria > Anthozoa > Zoantharia > Parazoanthidae > Umimayanthus > Umimayanthus nakama. Next base: position 4,657 of record JAOBRG010000930.1, on the reverse strand, counting down.
ATGCTTTTCAAATCATAAACACTTGTTCAGCTTATTAAAAAAACTTATACCGCCAGCTGCTGATTTTTGCAAGTCGAATGCGGTTAGTCTATTCAAAGCATCTAAATCAGACTCTTTTTCTTCACACTACAAAAACAATATTTTTTCCTGCAAAACTAAGTCAAGTTCTTCCGCTGGACATCAGACATTACTTATTCTTAGATAAAAACTGAAGTTAAAAGTGTATTATTTTTTAAACTGGAAAGCTTCGATGGCAATCGTGAGTCAGATAGACGCATTAAATTTTCTAAACGTTCACCTTAAGAGATATTCAGATAAAACAGAAAACTGACAACCAAGGTTTTCATTTCATACTGTACAAGCATATGCTCGCCATAAAAAAATCTTTATAAAAACTTGGGCAGAGGCTGAGCGTCGTTTTTGCAAGATCTCAGCCTCGAACGTTCTTCAAAGAGTTCGTGAGCTTAACTAGCTCTTTGAAAATGTGTCTGTGTACATTCAATGGGTGTCAAATACCAACTCAGTTCTTGTGTAAACTCAAGTGCGCTATTATCGCCTGATCACCAAAATAAAATGTGAAATCGCACTGCTTTCTCAAGATATTGAGGTCGCTTTCTATTTTTCCGGTCTGTCGGTTCGACCGGTCAGTTCTTAAATGGAATGCACGAGTTCTCAGAACTGGTTCTGTCTAGAGTGGCCCTACTCATGTTTTAGAGCCGTTCAGTTTTCCCGCCTCTTCAGTCGGCCAGAACGCGGGATTTCATAGAGTTACGGCCAGAAAAATGTACCGCGCGCTTTTCTACACAAACTTGACCGAACCAGTTCTTTTCGGCCAGCCAGAACTGATAACCGGAAAACGACTTAAGACACAGTTTTCCGTTTTATTTTCAAAACTTATGAAACTTAACGGGCTTTTTTGTTGTCCGGCTCAAGTATGATCTTTGCACGCTTCAGTTGAGATTTGGTCAGTTTTCACCCTTAACATTCTTGTAAGATATGTTCTTAAAATATAAAAAAAGTTGCGTGTTTTACAAACCGTACAACTTGTACAAGATTGGTATTTTGGAGACTGAGGGTTTCTGTTGCGAATAAAATTTTTAATCGCACTCATTAACAGATTCAACTGTAACTATAATCACTCGCAACACATGTACCTTAGCAATGTCAAACTTTCACAACCTCTTGACTGAGTCCAGTTATCCAATAGTCGATGAAATGCGTTCTTATTAGACGTGTTTAAAAAGGCTTCTCAGAGAACCGTGAAGGGTCGGGATAAATATGAACGTTGTTCAGACCGACTGTTTTCGGCTCACAATTAACAGAAAAGCAATTTCAAAATTTCACACAAATCACGCTTCTATATTAAAGCATTTCTGCCTAATTATTGTAATTTGCTAAGCTTCCTGAATTATCACTTAAAGTTTTTGTGAATAGTAAACAAATAAACAGTTTTCTTTCCTCCTTTATCAGTACACCGAAACTGACAAAGATCGTTCTCATTCAAATGTGTTATTTTTTTTAACTCTAGAAGTTCAATAACAATATTAACGACCATTTTTTGAACTTATCTTTAGGATAAGGCGTTCTACTGTAGCAACTGCTCCCTTATTGTTAAAAGTTACTGTTCAGCGGAACCTACAAAGGAAAACAAAGTGTTTTTTCCAAAACTTTGAAACGCATATAATTAAGAAAATCGTCAACTTAATAATAGTGATTCTTTTGAAACAAACAGCAAGTTATTAAAATAGCTGTTTTTAGCACCATTTATATTTTGTCCTACATAAACCAAGAAACTTGAAGTAATTAGGCATAACATAGCAGAATCGCGGTTGCTCTGGTAACTCAACAACACCAATTCAGTGTTTTTTAAAAAAATTAAAATAAATTTAGTCCGAACTAAACACATTCTTTCTTTCTTGCAAATTTACTCTGGACTAGCTATTTTTACTGTTCTGAAGTTAAGCCAGAGCCGTTGATTGCATGTCGTTTCGGTTCGTGTGATCTTCGGCGGTGTTAATTAGTGAAACCAGGGACAACTGTGTTCATCTCGACAATACCATGAGTCCTTGCTTTATTTTGATAAAATTCTACAGAAACTTCAAATATACTTTGATTAAAAGATTGAGCCAAATTACACAACAAAAGGACAGGAACCTGACTGATAAAGCTAGAGATCTTTCTGTTAAGAAGAACCACTCAAATATTAATTTGAAAATAGACTAATCTGCTATCCGAATGAAAACTGAAAGACTATGGTAATTAATTCGTTTAACATGCATTGTGAATTTCCTTGTCTTTTTACCCTGAAAGATGCCCACGTGTAGAGCTGGATTTTTTTTAACATTGTTGTATTAATCTGATGAAAAAGAAAACAAAAGTGAGCTGGTAAAGTTTGGAGAAAACTTTGGAATGATGTTTTTTTATTTTTTTGAGTACAAGCTCTTTTCAAAACAAAGTTTATCTTTCAGATCCTTATGCACCCATTGTCAACAAGAACAGTTTTTTAAAATTAAAATAGGAACGTGCTAACTGAACTGAAGAAGTAAGTTGAGGCTGCTAAAACAAAAGCACAAAAATATTCAGTCCTATTTCAACGCCACTCTACAAAAGTATTTGATTTTTTCATCAACATTTCTGGACAATATGATTGCTGCATTCGTGTACGTAGCAAAGGTTTTAAAACTTACCTGTGGGTTTTGCTATCTTTCGTGGAAGTAAAACACAGCGGCACAACTGCTTCAGTCGAACAATTACTAAAGCCTAACTGGCGATTGTAGCATCGGCAAATAACAATTATACATGTCTGGCCCTTTCTACTGTATTTGTAGTACGTAATTGCCCTTAGAATAGTTACAATTATTTTTTTAATATAACAGGATTGAAACTAGTCTATTTGTCGTCAAAACATGCAAATCAATATTTCTTTTACTGAAAACTGCAATGCGATTAAAATACGAATTCGCAAGGAAATGAAACGCACAACAGAAATATTTTTCAGCCTCTTAAAAGTGGTAGCCTGCGTCGCAGACAGTCTATCAGCCTAACTGACGTCGGTATAGTAAGTCAGCGTATTAGTGCACAAAAGCTTGTTCCATCTCCCGCTTGGTGGCATGGATTTCTATAGAACTTCATTATTGGTTAGTTTTTACGCAAGCTCTATAGAAATCAATGCGACCAAGCAGGAAATGGAACAAGCTTTTGTGCACTAATACCGAGACTGACTATAACACCGTTGTTTCCTGACAGCTCTGGGCAGTCTGTGTGCAGGCTAAAAAGTGGGATCTTGCAAAACCCAGGAAGTCGCGGGAGGCGAAACACAAATTTTCGTTATATTCCCTTTAAATAGCTAATTGCGCTAATACCACGGAAATAGTTTGTAAAAACGTAAGGTAAACATTGCTAGGCGGCCTGCTTGCTGTATACTATTTTTACTGCGGCAAATCATAAACAGAAAAATGTTTCTTCCAGACGGAAGAAACCAACTAACCCGAAAGATACCTCAACTAGAATCCCCAAACTCACAAGGGAAACGTAGAATAGATAAAGCTACAAGGTGCATTACAAGGTGGAGTGATTTAATGTCATTTACTTTAACCCAAACGGAGGTAGCACCAATGGTTAGCCGTTGCAGAATTGTTGTTGAGATTGGGTCGGAGAATTCTCCATAAGAGGAGTGACTGACAAATACCGTTCCAATTGGTGCTTTGGAAGAAACCCTTGAAAAACTAGTGAAGTATTAAACTATTTGGAGGTATCAACGCGATGACGAATCCAATTGAGAACAACAACAAAAACAACTCTTTTTTACCTTTTCTTCACAAAAATATCATATGCATTTTTAAACAGCAAACTGTTTCAGTATATGGGTATAGCCACAAGAATAGACAGAACATAAAAAACTTCAATCTCTTTGGCCACAATTCCTGCCAAGTTAGATGAAAAACACAACCGAGTTGTACATCTTGCCCGAGTAATTACCTTTAACTGGATATTTGATTGTTCTGCGAATCAGGTGATAATTTTGAAACTTTATTCCTATTCCGGAATAGACGGAATAGGGTCAATCGAATGCACTCTAAGTGTTTTAAGGAATGATAGAGACCATTTACTCAAGTCGGGCGTGACCTTGGCTTTTGGGAGTATAAACAATGGTGACGTCACAGAAAGAACGATTTCACGCCATTTTTAAAAGGTTCTGCTTTTGCTACCCCTGCAGGAGTTCTAGGCGTACTCTTATGAGCTATAGAAACCATTTCGGACGGGAAAACGCTTTTACATTGTTTATGAAGTGCTTGTGAATTATCTGACCCATTTCCAGATCAAAATAATGTATCTACTTGCCTTGCCATACTGGTTATTTGTTGGTAAATTTAACATGTCTCTCAAACAAAACATTTATTAAGAAAAGTTTAGGAGTCGGTTTTATGTGGCGGTATCAAATCATCGTCTCTCTAAAATATATCTGATTAACGTGGATATGATTCGCTTGAGCATTCGAGGCGAAAGTCTTAATAGCATAGAGATTCTAAAGATGAGATAGATAGATAGATAGATAGATAGATAGATAGATAGATAGATAGATGATATGATATGATATGATATGAATACTTTATTTAACCACGGTAATTTTGTCAAATTTACATGTAAAATTACAGAA